>PVKU01003655.1:0-171219 GCA_004027475.1 Anoura caudifer | reverse complement strand
TGAGCTTCCTGGACTTCCTGGAAGACTATTTCCTTTGCCAGATTGGGGAAGTTCTCCTTTATTATTTGTTCAAATAAGTTTTCCACTGGTTGCTCTTCCTCTTCCCCTTCTGGTACCCCTATAATTCAGATGTTGGGACGTTTAAAGATGTCCTGGAGGTTCCTAAGCCTCTCCTCATTTTTTTGAATTCTTGTTTCTTCATTCTTATCTGTTTGGTTGTTTCTTTCTTCCTTCTGGTCCACTCCATTGATTTGAGTCCCAGTTTTCCTCCCATCTCTGTTGGTTCCCCATGCATCTTTCTTCATTTCACTTATTGTAGCCTTCATTTTTTCATCTAATTTGTGAGCAAAACCAACCAATTCTGTGAGCATCCTGATCACCAGTGCTTTGAACTGTGCATCTGATAGGTTGGCAATCTCTTCATCGCTTAGATAAATTGGCTCTGGGGCTTTGATTTGTTCTCTAGTTTGAGCCATTTTCATTTCTGGGTTTTTGTTTGTTTGTTTGTTTGTTTGTTTAGTCTAGTCGCGGCTGTTACATAGTGAGGGGTGGAGCCTCAGGTGTTCCCCAGGGCGGGACAGCCCAGTCGCTGGGTAGTGACGCTGTATGTGGGGGCGGGGTCTGAGAGGAGATAATGGTGCTTGCTTTACTCTCTCTCAGATTCCAGTTCCTTTCACCGCTTCCCCTTTGCCTGGAGTATCTGCACGTGAATGTGGGACCACCCGGTCAGCCAGCTGCCTTGTGCGGCCTCACTGGTTCTGCACAGTTGCCACCCCGTGCCCGGGGTCTGCTAGTTGCTGCCTGTGCACCTGGGGGCTGCCAGCCGCTGCTGCCTGCGTGCCCGGTCCCCACCTCCGCTTTTTCCTGCCGTGACTCCGCCCCTCTTACCGGTCTGGATGAATCGTTGTTGGACTTCCAAACAGTTTGATTTTCTGAGTTCTGGTTGTTTTCTTGTTTCTAAATCTTTGTTGTCCTTAATTTGGGTTGTGAGAAGAGGCACAGTGCGTCTGCCTACGCCTCCATCTTGGCCGGAAGTCAGGAATCCATTCTTAAGTCAACTTCACAATCTTTAAACATAGGTAACTAATGTGTGTGTGTATAATAGTACATATGAATCTGTATATATGGAGATACACACACACACATTTCTTAATTCCCCTCTACCCCCCTCTTCCCAAAAAATACTTGACTGCCACATCTAGCCTGTGCACCACTGGTGTGCACTGTCTGCTTTCAAGTTTTGTGTGGTTTTCACCTATTTATGATGGGATCACCTGTCCTACCATCACTCTCAGTACACGGCCGTGCACATTTGGTCAGTTGCCAAGTGCCACGTGCTGATCAGCAAAAGCTGTTGGAGGATTCTGAAAGGAACAGAAAAAAAAAAAAAAAAGGAAGCTCGTGGCTCAGTCCTGTAACAACCCTGGCCCATGTCACATCCTCTGTGAATTCATTTTTCAGAATCCAGGGCCTCCTTAATGGGCCGTCATCTCTCCCAGACTCTAAGTACTGTAGAGCGCTGTGGCTTACAGGGCCCCCCAAGTGTCTGAGTGCTGAAACCCAGTGAGACTGAGTCCCTATCTGTCATTGTGTAAAGCATCAGGTTGGAGCCATAGCCACACTGCCTGTGTGAGAATCACTCCAAGGTCTCATCGTTCCGGAAAAGAGGCGTTGCTGCAGGGGCACCAACGTCAGTGTTCCTCAAATGCTGGTTCCCAAGAAAGTTTCTCTGACTTACAGCTCATACTGCGAGAAAACCCCCAACTCTTTCGTAAATAAAATTATTAAACTTATGTTGACATTATGTACCAATATTTCCTGTGGGTTTCAAGGTCTTTTTATAAAGCATATGTGCTTGGTTCAGTGAAAAGTTGGCAGCCTCAGAATGGTTCCTCCCATGTCTCTTTATTTCTCGATTGTGTGGGTCTGTGCAATGGCCTGGTCTGTGACCAGACATGAGCCGCACTCTCAGTTACTGACGGGTAGGGAGAGGATGGGAAGGATCAGAAGGACTGGTAGCGCCAGGTGCAGAAGGAGCTTGTCTGTCTCCGTGAAAGTGGTCGCCTCTGCAAGGCAGCATGTCTCCTTTCAGTTCTCATTTGAAAGAGATATTTTGCAAAGCTGTTGCAAGCAGCTCAGGGATTTTTTTTTTTTTTTTTTTTTGAGGGGGGAGTGCAGTTTGACCTTTTCTACTCTTTGAAAGAGAATGTATCACTCTTGAGAAACAACAGATCATATTGTCAGCATGTTTTGAATTGAGCAAACAGACCTGGAGATGGCCCCCAGGGATGAGGGGCTCAGAGAACATGGATGATATCATGGAACTTTGACCTATTTCATATGAGCCTCTCTGAGCCTGCTTCTTTGGGGCTGGCTGCCTTGGTCGTTTTATGAATTGATTCTCATATTGATTCCTTACTCGATGGCTGTGGAAGAGAAGCTTCTCTCCTATGTGAACTCATGTATGTCTTTGTGGGCTGTCTTTAATAAAGGACTGATTTGCTTATAACATGAAAACCTCCCCAGCCCTTGTAGATTTAGCAAGTGAATTCCTTGCTGAAAATGTTCCCAGCTGTAGACTAGGTATAAAGTGGATTGCTATAATGGGAAAGGTTTGTGGAGAGGATGCTACATCCATTTTGAAATGACGCATAACTGATGTTACTTCTTGGGACCAGAAGAACTTATTCAAGGAGAGAGAAAAATTATTTCTAAGTTTGTAATTATTCACAATTATTTATTGAGTACCACCTCTGAACTGGGCTGTATTCAGCCACTGGGGCTATGGCAATCACTAAACAAAACAGACCAAAATGTGTACCCTCAATGACCTTATGCTCTTGTCTGACAAAATAGGCAAAAAGCAAACAAAACCCACACCGTAGAATTACATTATAATGTATGTGGGAAGGGGACTTCTCTGTGGGAAATAGAGCTGGATAAGGTTGATCAGAAGCCCATGGGGATTCCTATTTAAAACAGGGTCATCAAAGTAGGTGTCCCTGATTAGGTGGCGTTTGAATGACAGCTTTATTGATGCCCTAACGGCATTACACAGGTTGCTTTACTGGGAAAACACTCAGAGGAGCTAGAATGGAAACATGGAGACCCATTAGGAAGCCACTGAAATAATGTCGGCGAGAGATGACCATGGCCTGGAGCAGGGTGGCGGCAGTGGATGTGGCGAGAAGTGGTCCGATTCCGGTGTACGTTGAAGGTGCAGTTGACGTGGATTTCTGGTGGATTGGATGAATTTATGAGATTTGAGTGGCCTTTAGGAATTGGTTAGACCCCTTTTGAATCGGATGGGGAACATCAGGGTGTGAAACTAGTTGCATAACAATAGGGGCTTTTAGAAACAGGATGCTGTTTCCTGTAACAATAAAAACAAATTAAAACACCCTGTGAGCCAAACTAAATATGTTTGCACAATTGCCTTGTGAACTTCCAGACTACATCCTCCCATAGTCAAGTCCTTGCAGATGAGAGGTCCAAGGACCTACAAAGTTCATTGACTTTGTCCAAGGTCATTAAAGGCAGAACGGGGATCAGAGCCTCAGGCTTCCCCAGTACTTGAACCATGAATAGCTTTTCCACCTTAATGTTACTTTCTGAGTGAGCACTCACAGTGGAACGATATATATTTCTCCCTACTGAGGCAGCATGATGAGGCAGCATTTTACTATTCCTTTCATCTCCATCATTGAGTATCACCTTACACTTGCAAGCCCTTCCCTGGCCCGGCCACACCCACAGCATTGTCCTTGGGACTGACTGACCCGCTGTGTGTGACCAGGAGATGGGGTGGCTCTGCATGCTCAGCAGTTTGGTGGGCACTGTAGGGAGGGGAGAAGAACAGAGAGGGCCTGTATAAAATGGGCACAGAAGGCTATACTTTGGGCAGCTTGATGATGGGTCAGTATTTATATACATACAGATAAAAGAGGTAGGCATGCAGAAAGGAGAGGTCCTTTCAAAAACTGTTCAAAGGGTTGGCCTATAGTTCTCTCAGTGTCAAGGTATTCATTGCTTTCATAGACTTAAGAAAAACTATAGACTTTTCTACTATAAAATAAGTACATCCTGGTATATAGAATAATTTAATATATTTGATAAAGTATTTCCAGGAAAGGATGTTGAGAAAATGAGATATCTGGGGAAACATCAAGTTGTATTTCATTTCATATTATAGAGAAATAAAAATATCCATAGATTAGAATTGAAATGAAAAGAATTCTTATAAACCCCTAAGGAAATTAAGTGAATATTTACTTAATCTCTGAATAAAGAATTTTGAAGGTTTAAAAGCAAAGAAAAATAGGGAAAAAACGTAATAGTTATCACACAAAAAATTAAAACATGACCAGAAAGCTATTTACAGTACATATTTAACAAAAGGTTAATAACCTTACTGTAAAAAGGTACAGCCCCAAGCAGGAAAAGATAGTGGAGCTGAGAGAAAGAGCTCGCAATTCATGAAAGAGGAAACACAAATGTGTTTAAGAAAGGTATGACCTTCCTAGTCATCAAAGAGAATGAAAACTAAAGTAAGACACCATTTTCTGTCTGTTAAATTCTTAAAGGTTAAATAACATTTTTAATACTTAGAGCTAGAATATTAGGATAGATCTACTTGTACATTGCTGGTACAAATACTTCCTGGTGCATCAGTCTAGAAAGCAACGTGGGACATGCATCGAGAGCCTTAAGATATTAATATCCATTGATCCATTAATCTTACTCTTGGGACTTTATCCTAAAAAAGAAAAAGCTAAAATTGGAGCAAAGGCTTACATCACAACCTTATTTACATTAGTGAGCAGTTTGAAACAACCTAAATATCCGTTCAAGATCTACCAGTATTCATATGTGGAATGATGTTCCTGGAAGTTTACCTCCCTATACACCGAGTCCTTGTGTACTCTTGTGCTTTACACACTGTGGAAGTGACTGTTAAAAATACCTGGTCATTTCCAAAGCCATGGGCACCTTACTGCTCCGTTCATCGGGAACATGCTATATGGCTCAGAGGTAAGAGCCCCACCTATCAGGGAAACTTTGGAGCATACATAAAACTGAAAAGAAGAAAAAGACCAGCCAGAACCTCAACATCCTTAGTCAGACATAGTTAATATTTTATATTTTTCTTTTCAAGCTTCATTAAACCTGTTTCTAGTTAGAGGGGATTTTACCTGGTTGTCATCTCTCAATAATGAAAAACTTCAAACTGTGCATAGATTATATATGTGTGCACTTGTGGTACATATATATATTATACATTTGCTGTGTATAAAGTGCACTTTTTTGTCCAAATATTTGAGGAAAAAATAAGGATGCTCATTATACATGGGTAATACAAATTCTGTATCTATACAGATGTTTTTAATTTTTTATTTATGCTTTTGAGTTAAAAGTGTAACTCTAGAAAGCAATAATGTATCCATATGCAAAATAACACCATGAAATATGTAATTGATTTTATATATAAATAAAGAATTGAATTAAAAAATTAAAACGAAAGATTTTTTCCCTGAAAGTTTGGGCCAAAAACATGGGTGCACCTTCTACATGGCAAAATATGGTATATCTGCATGCAACTTTTATTCTAATCTTCCAACTTAACACTGCACACTGAACCTATTCCAACTCATAGTGAATTTTTAAAATTTTTATAAAGGTTGTAATTTACCCACAGCCTTTAAAAAACATACTTGCTATGCAAAGTGAAGTCGGAGACCCAGCTATGGAGTCTGTCTCTGTGGCCCGGACAAGCATGGGGCAGTCTTTCCTGAGTTTGTTCCCAGCCTCTCCCAGCCTCCAGAAGCTCAGGCGTTTCACTGTGCTCGACCTCATCTCTGATCAGCCTCTTCTCCCATTATTCTTCCTTCTGCATCAGGAATTCACAAAGTAAGCAATTTAAGATCCTTAAGTGGACATGCGTTAAAGCCATTTCTGCAGCCCAAACTTCTTCAATCAATAAAAGAATGTTAGAAGTTCTGTAGTCAGATGTTATTAAATTCTGATATTATTCTGACATTATTTTTAAAAAATGCTAGCCCCAGTCCTCTCTGTCTGATTGCTCATCTCTGAAGGAAACAGTAAATGCAAACACAGGCATTTTAAGGGAATGGGGGTGTTAAAGGGAATGCTTTCCCCAGGCTGCTCTCCTGCTGTTTACTGGAAAAACTCGTGGGATTTGACAGTTGCAGGTACAGATTTTCACCAACAGTTTGTTACTGTGACAGCAGAAGCATGATGTGCAACTTCATCTGGTCGCGAATTCAAATCTGCTGGAAGGTCATTGCTTCACCGGGAGGCAGAAAAACGTTGCTCTCCATTACCACAATAAAAGCCCAGAGGATAGTGGTGAGGCATCCCTGCAGATGGGAGGCTGACCTCCTATGCTATATAGAGACAATGTTTTCCAAGATGTGTTACATGCAATTCCAGCTGCCTTGGCGTGTGAGGGGTGCTCCTCTAGAAAGTTCATTGCTCGAATGCATTTAGGGAAAGATTCGTTTCAGGACTTTAATATTCTAAGGTGCATTGTAAATCAGTAAGAATAAGTTGTAGCATAAACATTTCTAAACCTCTATCAACATGGAACCTTTCTTCACAGAGACTAGTGTTTTCTAAAGCTTAGTTTGGGAAATTCTCTACTGGGACTTTGTCGATGTGGCAGATTCGAATCTTGGTCTATAAACTCAGATATACAAGAAATAGTGTACTTTATTTTTTGAACATTAAGTTCTGTTTTTAAAGCACCTATTTCTCCAACGTGGCAGCAAGTGTAACCTTGGCCTATCTTGGGACTCTGTCCCCTACCTGTTAGCATTGCACCAAAGTTCGAGTCATTGCTTATCTGTCTACACTTGATTGGTTGTCTCCTATCTCAGATGTGCCTGGAAACCATCCTGAGATCTTTCCTGGGCAACCCTTGAGTCACACTGCTGGAGACAGGGGTGGTCTTGTTTTTCCCTTCTGACTCTCTCTCTCTACCTCCAAAAGATGTTTTCTGCCTTCTTGATTATATGTAGCATTGGGTTCTCCGGTTTTATTTATTTATTTGTCTATTTATTTTTTAAAGATTTCATTTGTTTATTTTTAGAAAGAAGGAAAGGGAAGGAGAAAGAGAGGGAGAGAAACATCAATGTGTGGTTGCCTTTTGTGCAGCCACACCTATTGGGAACATGGTCCGCAGCCCAGGCATGTGCCTTGACTGAGAATTGAACTGATGATCTGTTGGTTCGCAGGCCAGCACTCAGTCCACTGAGCTATATCATCCAGGGCAGTTCTCTGGTTTTATTTTATTTCTTTTTTGAGGGTGCTCTTAGTTCTTAAGAAAAGAATTCCCTCAGTATTTATGTATTTTAAAGAAGGGGGTTTACTGACGTTCATCTGGATGGTCCACAGGTAGGGCAAGCTTCACGACTGGTTTGATTGAGCAGTTCAAGTGTCACCAAGTACCAGTTTCATTCTTCCTCTGCATCATGAGGACTGTGATATGATATTGATCCTAGGGTCTATTCCTTTGCTGGAGGAAAACGGCTAATGTGATTCCGGGCTTTATATTTACGTACCACATCCTCCAGAAGGAGAGAGAGAGACACCTGGCTTTGGGTAGTTTCTCAGAATGTGAAGAATCCCTTTCTCCAAATTATTTCCATCAAACCTCTCTTAACACCTTAGTGCCCTTCACTAGATGCCACATGTTCATTAAAATGATTTTGAAATATTTTATACATGTAAAAATATGTGTAGCATGTAAGATATATGAAGAATAATGCAGTGCAAACCCAGGGACCTAACTACCACCAGCTTGCAAAGAGGGTAGTACTGGCTCTGTTGGAGGCCCCTTCATGCCTCCCTAGCTGTGCCTTCCACGTTCACTACCAGGGGTAAGGTTTCTTTGTGTTTACTGATATCTTTTCTATATAACTTTACTCATGTATTTCTAAACAACATATTGTTTAGTTTTATGTGATTTTGAATTTTATATTGATGATATCATCTATGTGTATTCTGCTGCTTGCTTTCTTCATTCACATGGTTTATGAGATTTGTCTATGTTGATGAATGAATCTATTTATTCATTTTCACTGTGTCATAGCCCTGCATCATGTAATTAAACCACAGCTTATTCATCTGTCTCCTGTTGATGGACCTTTCCACTGACTTCAGTTTGAGGCTATCGTGAATAATGCTGCCAGAAACCTCTGATGCACCCTGGTGCCTATATGGAAGGGGTTCTCAAAAAGCGCATATATATTTATTACATTGTTGAACACAGTCATGCACAATTTCAATGTTACTAGATAATGCAAAATTATTTTCTAAAAGAGAATAAAAGTATTTGCAATATGAGTAGAATATAAGAAATGCTGTCATTCTACATCTTTTCAAAATATTTGATTTTGTCAGAATTTTAAATAGTTGACAAATTGGCCCACGAAAATTGTGTTTTATGTTTTAGTCAGTTTACTTTATTCACAAATTAATTAGATTGAGGAGATTTTTGTTTATTTGTATTTTTATTTCATCTTTTATTAAGATGAAAATTTTAATCTTAATCTTAATCTTAATTTCATCTTTTATTAAGATCTGTTCACCTCTTTTGCCCATTTTGCTTATGGGTTGTTATTCTTTTCTAAATTGACTTGAAATTTCTATATATTCTGCTTACTAATCCAGTGTCACTTATTTATATTGCAATATCTTCTCCCAATTTGCAATTTATATTTTCATTTTTAAACATATCTCTTAATAAATTTAAAAAAATGTTAAGATGGTTGAATGTATCAAACTATTCCTTATGATGTATAGTTTGGTGTCTTATCATAAAAATTATTTCCTGCTCCAACTTTATTTCACACCCACAGAGGCGCACACACACGTGTTTAATTAACCTGGAATGAAGGAGGGTCCTATTTCATTTGCTTTCTGCATATGGTTATTAATGATCTCAGCACTGTTTATCTGTCTAGCTTTCATATGTGCATAGATTCATTTCTGGGCTCACTGTTGGTTGCCCATTGGTCCGCTTGTCATTGTGTCAGTACCTCACTGTCACTGGCTTTGGTACCTTTAAGATAAGCACTAGATCCTATTAAGCAAGTGTCTTCCCACCTCCCACACCCTGTATCTTGTTCCTCAGAAATGTCTTGGCCATTCTTGGTCCTTGCTGTTCTGCATAAATTTTGTAATTGGCTTGGAAATTTCCAATATTTTTATTGAATTGCATTAAAATTATAGATTTAGGGGAGAATTAACATCTTCATTATTTTATAACAGTGAGTCTTTCTGTGTCTTTATTCATATCTTAAAGTCTTTGTGTCTTTAGTTGCTGTTATAAATGGTGTCTTTCAGGGTGTCATTTTCTTCAACTATTGCTGGACATTCTTTTTTTAAATGGAATTTAGTATTTACATAAGACAAGAAGAGCCTTTGATATCTGATCACGTCTACTTTTTGACCGGTCCAAATCCTGGACCCGAAGAATGACAGAGTTTGTCTACCTACTTGAAAGGAGAAGACAGGAAAAGATAAAGGGAGAACAATACAGTTTAAAAGTAGTTTTAGTTAATTTGCCTGCCACACTGTATGACCTTATGAAGCCTCACCTTTTGAGGAAGGTATTATATTTTAATGACAGGTAAATCAAAGTTTAGAGAAGCCAAATAATTGGATCCAAGTCCCATAGCTAATGTGTTTATGGCAAGGCCAGGATTTAAAATTAGGTGAGTTTTCACTCCAACATGGTTGTATTCATCATACCATGCTTTCTTTCAGGCAAAAAAAAAAATGTTCAGAATTTTTTAAGCACTAAGTACAGTGACCAGAATGTATAATCCGTTCTATAGCCCAATTTATGCGACGCTGCACCCACCCAAATTCAGCAGAAGTCTGATAGCCTTTATCCTCCCCTTGTCACTGTTGCTGGCTAAGGGGTCAGGTGCTCTGCAGAAGAGTTTTGCACACCTGGGGAAGCAGATAGCAGATATCACCAGTGTGCTTGCCCTCAACTACGTTTCTAAGCACAGAGCCAGGCTGGGGAACAGATTCTGTAAAGCAGACGTGTGTGTGGTGTAGAGCCTTTTAATATTTTCTTAAACAGTCAGTGATTGAAAACTCCGATAACAACTCAAAGCTTGTGACTGTGAAAATTCTCCTCTGTGGCTTCAACTAGAAAAGATTCTCAGCTGAATATGGTCTGGATGCCTGAGCCCAGTGTTTTTTGGTGAGAAAATTACCGCAAGTCATCCTGCCATCTGCGGTCCTCACGGGGGGAATCAGCGGCTGGAAGGCACAGTTGTTATCAATCAACCTGCGCTCTCCAACAGGCCTCTGGAGCTTCGGAGGCGGCCGCGTTGTTAGAGAAGAGACGGAAAGCGGCGCCTTTTGTGGGAAAGAGATGTCAGCGTAAGAAACGTCCAAACTGGGGAGAATTTTCATGAGATGATTTGAGCCAAACTGACGACAACTGCCGGGAAGCAAAATCTCACCGGACTGAGAAAATGCCCCGGAGAATGGCAGTTACGCACCTTATTTTATACATTGCAAGCAAAGGAGGAGGCGGAAGGGGTTACAGGAAATCAGTCCTTTGGTGCAAGATTAGGGAGTTGGGAGAAAGAAAAGCAGGGGGGAAACCCTGGGATGTGATGAAAAGTAAAAGGAATGAACAACATATATTTTTTACATTGGTGGGTCAACAATTAACATGATAATAACAAGAAGGATATTTATGGTCTCTGCTCTGTGTGATAGTTGTGCTTTGAGGGGTCCAAAGAAAAGGAAGTTATTTTGATACTTTGATATTCCAAAGGTATGTTATCAGGTATGTTACTGTAGATGCAACAAAATAAAAAGGCAATAGATAGGCTCATTTGAGGTGAAGGCTGACCTTGGTTAGGGAAAAATACCACCCCAGGACATGACTGCCGCCACGAACTGCCTTCAGTGAGAAAGTTTTCAGGCTGCCCCATGGGGTTCCTGTAGGTCTCTGAGTTTGCAAGGCCGCCATGTAGGCCTCCCCTGTGCTTGTCAGGTGCAGTGTGTGGCTCCTTTTTCGTCCACAGAGTTGACTGGCGCTCTTGATGGCTTGTCCGTGGCAGGTAGTGCGTAGGAGAACTTGAGAGGCTGGCTTCAGCTGTCCTGTTGGGAGGAGCGTCTGCCAGTGGCTCTCCCGCTTTCTGAGGCGGAAGCAGAGTCCTCAGAGGCCATTGCCCCTGGCCGTCTCCCTGCCTTTTTGAGCCAGAGCACAACTCTGACGTCTACAGCAGGTGGCATGCTGACCTCAGGAGACTCCAAAGTGAACCATGAAGAATTAGGAAGAAAGTTGCCAAAACTTAATAGGGATCTTCTTCACAGATGTAATTTTAGAAATACAGATACGGGTTGTTCAACCAGAGCAGTTCTAAATGTTTTCCTACCATCAAGGCAGAGTGGGTGCTCAATGAACATTTTTTTCCTGTCCCTCTTCCTCCCTTGCCTCTCCCCTCACCCTACTTTCCTCTGTCAGTCTCTTCTTCCTTCTTCCGCTCCACTCCCTTCTCCTCCCTTCTCCTTCTTTCCTCTCTTCTGCCTCTCCCTTCTCCCACCCCACCATTTATGTTCTGAGTCAGTGATGCCAAAGTAGATAGTGGGAAAAGATTTCAGAACTCCTATTTATATTTGTTTTATTTCATCTGTTGTGCGTGTTTACTTCATCTGTGAATAAATTGAGGGTATGTTCTTAAAATAAATACTGCTAATGAAATAGATTCTGGAGACGGCAGTGCCCAAATGTTTCTGTTTTCATCCTAGAACTAGTACGTCCTTTCCAGTTTTGGTTGTCGGATTACATTCTTTGCATGGATCTTCTAGTGTTTATTATTTTTTTGGTAAACGAACACCCAGGATGCCAGTTTTGGAGGTAACTTCATAACTGTTTCAGTCGGGGTGAGCACCGTGACTTTCTGTTGCAAGTCCCTTTGTGCTGCCACCAGGGACAGAGGATGGAGTTGTGTGTGCCACGGTGAGTGGCAGGGGTTGGTCTGTACTGTCACAAAGGATTCTCGTAGTAATCGAGTGCAGTAGTGGGCATGGGATTGAAAATGAAGTCAGGTTAGCTGTTAGCACCATTATTAGTATTATTATGTGCCTGGTGCAGTACACAGATTTGGGTTCAAATCAACCTCTGTTCGAATCCAAGCTCAGTTCCTTCCTAGCTGCGTAACTTCGGGCAAGTCACTTTATTCTATTTCAGCCTGTTTTCTGTGAAATGGGATCATAATACCCATTTACAAGTTTGTCATTGAGACAGATGAGATAATAAGTGAAATCAGCTGACACAGAATAGATGCTCATGGAATTTTGCCTTCCCTCTCACCCAAGCCTGTTTCTTGGGCCCCATGGTATGTATGTATGAATGCATGTATAGATCAAACATTAATCTAGTGCTTACTTTGTGCCATGTACGGTTCTAAGCATCTTATAAATTTGGCTCTTTGATATCATAGTAACCCTTTGAGCACTTACCATTTTTTACCCCACTTTACAGATAGGAAAGCTAAAGCACAGAGAGGTTTAATAACTTGCCCAACACCACATAGATCTGCCACATGGCAGAGCCACTGATTGATACTTGTGTGAAGAAACCTTAATGTGAGCTTTATTTCCTTTTTAATTGAAGATATTATTACCTTGAGATATTGCCTAGAAATCAGTATAGATTTTTCTCATGACTGCAAATTTTCTCTCTTAGAGGCCTTGGGAAAACACAAGGGGAAACAAACGCATACCTAATTATGAGTCTATTTTCTGTGGCAGTGGAGTAAGGGGTGAGTGCATGCGGTGAGACACATTCTCCTTCGGTGCCAGTCTGAGGGGGGCGTCAGAGTGCAGCCCCCGCTGCTTTGCAGCACTGAAGCTGGCCAGAGATGCCTGCAGCCTGCTGGGGACAGCGGGTGCCAGCTACTCCAGCAGCGCGCCCGCCCCTCCTCTGCACAGAGCACACGCAGTGCTCACAGGCTCACAGATGGCAATTCAAGTGGGGCCACGTTTCCTGGGAAAAGTGTCGGAAAGTGAAACCTGGCCAACAGACAGCACCCTTCTGTCTAAGCAGACTGTGCAGCTGGGTCCAGAGGATGATGACTACAAACTGGCCATGGTTTGGGTGTATGCAGCATCCTGTTCTCAGTTCAACTGTTTGGTCCTTCAGAAGGCCCCAAACCTCACTCTCTACTCAATTATACTGCCTGCTTAGGAGTTTTCAAGAAAAAATGTTTGTTCATGTGGCCTTCATTCATTATTATTTAGGACTGTTAATATGTTTTTAGGCATAACTGACAGTAAGGAAAGGGAGGAACAGACATACTGAGGGCATATTAAGTGCCAGGTACCCAGGCTAGCTTAATTGATGACACCCGAGCAGCAGAAATACCTTCAAACAGAAATGGACAAGGTAGGAAAAGGTTAATGGAGAAACTAGGGGGCATGGAAAATGCACATGAAAAAAGGAGGAGCCATCTAAGTCTTTTTGACTCCAAAATCCGTGTCCTCAAGTCACCTAAGGTGATTGGACACAATGTAGGATTACTCTGTGTGAGGAGACAAAAATATATATTATGTGTGTTTCTCATCTTTTCTTCCCTTCTGCCTGCTGAAGGAGTTCTGGCTTCATTGATTCAGTTCCTTTCCTTCCTTTTCTTCTACCTTGAGAGATTGGTTGTATTAAACTTTTGAGTTGGATTTCAGGAGGGAGGCAGGAGGGGACAAGAGGCTTATGGACATACATACATATTCATATCTGTGTGTATTTATATTTTTATATATAGAAAATTTTCTATGTGATAAATATCTAAACATTGTAAAAGGAGATTATACCATACTTAATCTTATCTGTTTTAAATCCTTCAAGTTTATTCTGAACATTTCTTTATTTTAAAAGATTTTATTTACTTATTTTTAGAGAGAGGGGAAGGGAAGGAGAAAGAGAGGGAGAGAAACACAATGTGTGGTTGCCCCTTGCATACCCCCTACTGGGGACCTGGCCTGCAACCCAGGCATGTGCCCTGACTGGGAATTGATCCAACAACCCTTTGGTTAGCAGGCTGGTGCTCAATCCACTGAGCCACACCAGCCAGGGTTGAACATTTCTCACACCAAAATGTTTAAAACTGCAATATCATTTTTACTTATTTATTTTTTAAAATTTAATTTATTAGGGTGACATTGGTTAATAAAATTATATAAGTTTCAGGTATACAGTTCTGTAATACATCATCTGTATATTGTATTGCGGGTTCACCACCCCAAGTCAAGTCTCCTAACAGCATTTGCCATCTCCTACCTCCCCCACTTCTCTTTCCCTCTGGTAATCACCATGCATCATTTTTAACAGTGACTAAAACTCTATACTAAGTATATACCAATATTTGATTATTGGACATTTAGATCATTTCCAGTTTTTCGTTTTATCAGCAGTACTGCAGTGACATAGGGAAAATACTTTAAATGGCACAAATTCCTGTTTCTTAGGAGAAAGCTTTTTTTTTTTTTTAAGTCAGAGGAATTATCTGTATTTTCAAACAAATTTCTTAAAGCACTGGAGTCATTCT
Organism: Anoura caudifer; assembly: GCA_004027475.1. Lineage (NCBI taxonomy): Eukaryota > Metazoa > Chordata > Mammalia > Chiroptera > Phyllostomidae > Anoura > Anoura caudifer. The sequence goes on along the minus strand of PVKU01003655.1, from coordinate 156,622 downwards.
TGTGGCAGTGTCTCATGGGAAGCCCCCATGTGAAACCCACAGATGTGGCACTTGTTTCCATGGGCTTCCCTCTTGCCACCCCCCTTCAGTGGCCATGCTGTCCACGGACCCCAGAGCACCCAGGACACTGTAGGAAGAGCACCGAACAAGAGCTAGCCTTGTTTCTCTGTGGTGTTATTCTTTGCTGATGTTGCACAACACTGAAAATTTGTTTTTCCTTTGAAGGGAGGAAACTCCATTTTCTTTTTCTAACTCACGCTGTATTCTAGCATACCACTTTATCAGCTCAATGAATCATCATTATTTCTATTTATCTTATCTACTTACATACACTAGAGCATTATATTTAAGCAGACTCAAACACAGTCAGGCAGTCTGAGGTAGAGCTCACTGAAGTGTCACGTATGTCTGAGCAGGGACATGAGGGCCACTCAGTGACATTTGCCCTAACAGCTGAGGGAAGGCACAAATGATCGGGACCTACCAAATCTCCTAGAAATCAGGAGTAAAAAGAAAATCAAATAGTCTTTCTTCATGTCTCATTCCTTTTGATCTTCTGCCTTAAGTGTGGGTTTGGGGTGTTAACTCCACTCATCTTGTGATTTCCAATGGTCATACACTTTTTCCTCACCGAAGCTCCATTCCTCCTGTGTTTTCTGTGTTTTTTCCGTGGTGCTGAGATGGGGAGGAGGAGGGAAATAGGAATGCAGACAACACCCTTGGGGCTTTCATCGTGGTTCTTTTGTTCGTGCCCTTGAAGGTGAACCTCAGAAGGAGGGTGATCACAGCTAGCTTACAAATAAATAGGTGACGTCTTTTCTTCAGATGCTGGGATTCCAACTGGAAATTTCATGTATTGAGCCTAACTTGCAGACTTGATGTGACCGTGCAACAGGCAACCTTCATGAATATGTTATTAGAAACCTGATGTCTTTGTCATTTATCCTTTCTGTGTCCTTGCTTGTTGGAAGATGAGAATTTCCTGAGTGGTTCATGCCAATGGAAATGTCAGAGAACTGAGTTAGATATGCATAGGATATTGAAAGGACATAAATTTATGCTTTTAAATATCATCATTATTAGATTTATAATTTTAATTTTTCCTCTAGTCTTAGGTAAGGTGAATTGTTGACAAGCCTCTGAGACCAGAAGGAAAGTAGAAGGTAAATATGTATAGGTAACACCAAAGAGAAGGAAATCCACTAGCAAATAAAAGTAAATGAGCAGAGGACAATATTGAGGCAAAAACTGGCACAAAGGAAGGGTTTGGATCCAGAAATGATCAAATAATCCTACCAAAAATGAGAAATCTTTTCAAAAGAGCACACTGGACATAATTTTTATTCTGCTGGGGCCAAGAAAAATAGATGGGAAAGTATGACTGAAACAGGTAGGGTTTAGTTGTTTTTCAAAGCTTTAACAAGCAAAAAAAAAAAAAGGCTTTTTTTTCCGGTCCAATTAGTAGCATTAAGATAAATTTAATGTGCTGGCTTTCTGGGATTTGTGCCTTTAATTTATAAGTTTTGCTGATAAAGAAGAAAGTCAATTTCATTTTATTTTATTTCACAAGGAGATAGCAAAAAGCTTAGGGATTTATTTTGAGGGTAGAGGGCTTTTTAATTAGGACTATTATGGAAATAAATTAAAGAACCAAATATCAAACTGGAAAACTATCTCTTGGAGATAGAATGTGGATGATGGTTAGCTTGGAGACAAGTGATTATTAAGGACTTTCCTGTGAGGTTTCTTAGTCTTCACAGCCTAAGGTGATCAAATCCAGTTGCTCCTCATGCACACCATGTGCCTGGCCTGCCAGACCTCAAGCAGGCAAATTAAGCTTTATTATGTGCGAAATGCCAAGGTGTCCTTCCATGATGGCATGTGTGAGTCATGTCACAACAGGGTTCCAGTACATGTTTGTGGACAGGGAGATAAATGGCCACACATCCTGCAGCTTACAACCAGGCAGTTCTCCCAGTAAGAAAGGCAGGAAGCAAGGCCGGGACAGGAGCACAGGAGTCCAGCCTGGGGCTTCAACCACGTCCTCAAGGCAGATGTGGAGTGGACCCGACCTGGCCGCCTGAACTCCTCCTGACTAACCTGTAACTAGAGCCAGCAGAAACGCATACTTGGCTTCTTTCTATTCTGAAGCTCTTGCCAGAAGCTTTGATCTTAACCTTCCAGCATAAGGACAAGTGTCACCACCTTAACCTGTGAGAAGTAAGAGCGTGAAGAAACCGAGTAACATTAGCCCCAAAGTTCAGAGCAGAAGGAGACCACATGACCTAGCCTACGCCCTTCTAGGCTGAGAAGGCGGGGCCAGTCCCCTGTGTGTGCGCCACAGGTGTAGGTGTGTGGGGGAGAGAGGGAGGCTCTGGCCGCAGGGCCCAGTGCCTCAGGCCCACGATAATTTTAGGGGCACACAAACATGTTTTTATTTTTTAATCAGAAAAAATTTGAATATAATAATAATAATGAATATATTAAAATGGAACCACCCTGGGTTGTATTTGCCTCTATACCAATGCTGTCATTCACATGTTTATACAAGGCAGGAGCCCCTGAGGGTAAAAATGCTGAGGGCCCATGAAATTCATTAATGCCGACCTGACTGGCCGAACAACCATGGGAGAGGCTCAGAGGCAGACCGACAGGACAGAGAGAGAAAGATTCAGGAAGGTACACACAGAGTGTGTCATGCCCAGAGGGAGAGACAGACAGATACACATGTGCGTACGTGCACACGGCAACAGCCTGGCAGATGCAGAGAGAGGCGGGGGAGTGAGAGACACAGACAGGTTTCCCAGGGTGTATTCCTTAGGAGGGGCAGTTAGCAGCTTGCTCTGATTTTTCTTAGCCTCCCAGGAGCAAAGGTGTCTGAAGAGTTATAGGCCTCACTAACACTCCTTCTTCCACAGCCGCAGAGAATCAGGGGAGAGAGAAGGCCCTCCTCTATCCCCATGCTGCTGGGTACAGGGAGTCCCAAGAAAAAGGGTTGTATCTGTCTCTGGCCTTGACCATGGGCTGCATTCCTCCTTGAAGGTAGAATGAGGTGCAATGGCCTTTCTCTTCCTCTGAAACTTGTCTCAGTCATTGCTACAAAGCCACCGACCTCATGCTTTTGGCTATGTTGAAGCCAAAGCAGCTGGGGGTTGCAAAATCAAGATTGGGTGAGGGCAGGAAGTGCCCCCCGCCTGGGGCTGTAGGACTGCCACCTTAATTGTGAATGTATTGGGGAAGTGAGACGGTTGGAACATGGAGACCTTGTCACTTAATTCAAAGTCACACAGTTCCATTTCACTTCTATTGTCTCTGGAAAATAGGGTTGGAGATTGTTTGTAAAAAGTCCCAGTAAGATAAATACCATTTAAAATGCCCTACAAGAAACACCAGTGGAATGAAATAATTTACACTAAAAAGTATAATACTTCAATCTGCTCTGAATTCTGGTCTTCTAATCTCGCCAGAGATAGTTGTTGGAAGAAATCAATATGAAAAGTAAGAGAGAGAGAAAGGTTGTCAATCCAGGCCAGCTGGTCCTTCCCGCCTCTCAGGCGAGGGCCGGAGAGGAAGCACTGGGCAGTGGGCATTTTGGAAAACACACCAGCCTTGAGGAGGGACCGCTCCCCTGGCCTTGGCTGTGGAAAGTGTTTTTAGGTGGAAGTAATTTCTTATTTTGCACAAATAATCACAACATGCACCTATTTGTAAATTCAGTCCTAGCTACTGTCCAACACCATTATGGGGACAGTTTGCTCAGCTAAGACAATAAGCACAGTCAAAGTGCTAATTTGCAAGGTTGGTTTTTGTCAGGTGTTGGCTGTTTTTCTGCCATGCGTGGAGGCAGCAGCGGAGTGTGGGATGGTGTACACATCTCATCAGGTGTGGAGGGACAGAGTCACATTCAGCTGAGTCCTCTCCCTGCCCCCCACGCTCACAGGAATTAGTTTGGATTCATTTTTTGCGGGTGTTAGAAGCTCATCTACTTAGAAGACGAATAGTGTACTTAGGATTAACTGGTAGCAGCAGGTTAACTGAAGAGTCACTGCATCATCTCTAGCCCGAACCACAAGCCTCTAAAGCAAGCCTGCTCTGGAAGCGTCATGTGAGATGCGCACGGTGATGCCCCAGGAGCTGAGGCCTTGGTAAAAGGGAGTCCGCTAGTGAGTGTGTTCTTCTTCCACACTGAGCAGATATAAAGAGTGTCTACTGGTTTCTTCTTTCCTGATTACAGGCACTTTTTATAATACAGGGTCCAGCAGAAGTAATGTCTGCTTGAGTGTGGTTGGTAGGGTAATAATATGGGTGTAATAATTCATAGTTTCAATTAGAACATTTCACCTAAAATGTTATGTGGTGTGCTTGAGTGTGATAGTGTTATGTTGCAGAATTACATGCTTATGATTTTGTAATAAAAGAGTTTGTAACAAAAAAGGGGCATTATTTGTGCCGGACACTGTCCAATAAAAAAGTGTTTTGCAAACAATAGTGTAGTTAACACTCTTCTAAGTGTGCCACATTTAATTGTTAACAACAAACTTGGAGGTGACGATACTGCTATTAACCCAGTTGTACAGGTGAAGAAACTGAAGCTCAGAGATGTTAAGTAACACTTCCAAGGCCACACAGCTCGTGAGCAGCACAGCTGGTGTTAGTAATCAGCGTGCGCTCTTAGCACCCACATCCCACTGCCCTCCGCAGCTACAACATGGGCAGTTACTACTCCGGGGTAGTAGTAATTGTCTCTGTGGGTAGGATACTTGTTCGTTATTTGACTGATGGGGCAGCCTCTTCTGCTTACTAGAATTTTTATCTGCTACTTTTTAGTCGTCAGGCCTAAGCTCTGACTGTTGGCTAGAAGCTTTGGGGAAAAGGAAGGTATAAAATCACTACAGAAGCTCGGAACTGAAATGCTGATTATTTTATGTTCTCCAACCTTGTATCCAATGATAATTTTTTTAAGTCCTGTGGTCCAATTTCTGCTCTTACAGTGACCAAAACAATGCTCCCCCCAACATCTCTTCATAGATGTCTTAATATGCACATTATAAATAGCAAACCACATCAGACCTCAGGCCCCCAAACATGCCAACCCATCAGTCACTCTACTGGCCCCAAGAAAGCACCTAGAACTAAAGTCCCAGCCAGTCCTTCCCCCCAGGGAACAGAGGTCTAACAGAGAGAATGGCCCAGCCAACTACCAAGCCAACCCTTCCTGCAAAGAGACTCAGATGAGTGGCACATTCCACCAATGCTGCAGAAGCTCGGATGAGGGGGGGATCAGACCTGGCTGGGTGTGTGAGGAGGTCTCTCAGGAGGGGCAGGGTGTGGACTCGTCGGTTGGAGAGGAGATTGGATTTGAAGTCAACTCTCCAAAATAGAGTGGACTTAGATGACTGAAGAAAAGGAAATTTCAAGTACAGAGATATGTGAGCAAGCCTCTGGGAATATGAGATATAGGCAACAGGCAGGGCCAGGGAAGAGAACACTGTCTTGGGAGTCCCAGATGATGAGGCTGGAAAGAGAGTAACTGCCCCCGGCTCCTCTACAGGGAGCAGGAAAATGAACTTGTGACACTTAGCTCATTGGTGTAGGGGGGTATAAGTCAAAAATCTGATTTCACGTGTGGTGTGTCTTCACCCTCCAAGGTATGCCTCATGCTGTTGCATGTTCTCATGTTGTCCAAGAAGCTATATTTTTAAGTGCCATGAGCTCCAATAAAAACAGGTTTGTCTTTTCCTCGCACTTGTGTTCTTGAAGCCTGTGTTTACAGGAATGCATGTTACTTGCACTGTGGTGCGTTACCTTTAATCTCACCTCTGTTGGCCCCTATGCTTCGGAAAGGTGATTGTTTCATTTGGGATAAACTCCACTGACCTCTGTCTGTCAGGCAAGGTATTTTCCTCGGGCATTTCGGGGCACGTTTTCTCCGGGAGGCAGTGTGAGTACAGGCGGTTGTCCGACTGGGTCAGGATTGCAGCTCTGACACTCCTACTGTGGAACCCTGGTAAGTACTTCCCTGCCCTGTGCCTCCGATTTCCATCGGTTCGGATGATTAAATATGTTAATTCAGGTTCGACGCTTTAAGCAGTACCTCGTACGTAGTAAAGAAGCTTAAATCATGTGTTCTAAATAGATACATGCTCATGGAATGACTACTCCATTATTTGTCTACTTAGTCACCTCACCTTCTAGTAAATATTTGCTATTTTTATTTTTTCTTTTACTGCAGCTAAGAATGCTGCCTCTTTGGGTATGTGGGTGTGTTTTGTAGCTGCTCTTTGACACAAATACTATTATCTCACAGCAAAGGAGACTGAGGCCTGGAGAGGTTCACAGGCAGCGAGTAGCAGGTCGAGGACTAGCACCCAGTCTTTTTGTCCCAAATTCAAGTTTGATGGGGTTTCTTTCCCTCCCACTCCACAGCTGCTTCACATTCTCTCCAAGCTGGAACATTTGCATTTGGTAACCTAATTCCTAATACAATGATGTGTCCATCAATGATGGGGTCACATTCTGAACACATGCTGTCAGGTGATCTTGTCATTGTGCGAACATCATGCAGGGCATTTTCACGGACCGCGGTGAGAGGAGCCCACTCTCACCTGGGCTGTGCAGTGCGGTGCCGCGCAGTGCGGTGCCGCCTGCTGCTCCGAGACTGCAAGCCTGGACGGCATGCTGCTGTCCGGAATACCGCAGGCAGTTGTAGCCCAATCGTAAGCACGTGCGTGTCTAAGCATATCTAAATATAAAAAGGCACAGCAAAGGTACGGTATAAAAGATGAGAAACGGCACAGCTGTACAGGGCACTGACCATGCGTGGAGCTTGCAGGACTGGAAGTGGCTCTGGGGAGGGAGGGAGGGAGTGGGGAGTGAGTGGGAAGGCCTAGGACATCGCTGTGCACTACTGCAGACTTTACAAACACTGTCCCGCAAGTCCTCTCCCTGCTTCCTTCCGACAGGGTCCGAAATAGAACATTGAAATTGTCCATGCTGCTTCATGGGCAGGGATGCGGGCCAGGCTGATAGAAAATATTGAGGCGCAGCTGGCTGGGTAAGGTCTATGTCACTGTAATAGCGGCTGCCCAGAGGCAGTGAAAAGTGGCCTGAGGATCATTAGGAATAAGAAATCAAGATGGATAGATAAGGGAACATAGGGGTTGTCATGGCAACGTAGTTTTGCTTATTACAAGTGGGAGCTGTGGTCAGATTAAGGAATTTTGTGATATTTGGAAGAAAAAAAAAAAGAGGGTCTTTAACATGAGAGTGTGGAACTCAGGACTTAATATTTTGACTTTGGAAATTAGTTTTTGGTTCCAGTGACTCTCTCTGACACAAAGGGCTCTCTCTGACATTGAATTGATAGAAAAATACAAATATTTTACATTACAACCTGAAAATATTTCCCAAGTACAGGGGCTGGCCCCACATGACCACAGAAAGCTTCTACTAAGGTGGCAAGGGCAGTTAATCCCTGTTAATACAGCTCCTGCAACTCATGTCCCTACAAAGGATCTCATGTCCTCAACAAAGAATTCGTTGCCACGTCCTGAAAACCGCTAAGGAAGATCTGGGAGGGCTGTATCACCGCTGAATATGCTGTGCAGGGGGGTGGGGTGACAGGCTCCTCTGTGCTGACACAGGTCAGGGGTGACTGACTGGGATGCAATCTGTGCACTCAGAATCGGGGTGCGTGAGTGAGAGGGATCTATTACCGAGACCCACGAATGTTGCTCCTGTTGGAGGAAAAAGAACTCTTCCTGAACCACGTACCTTCCATTTCTTATTGGAAGTTCAGCTTCATACAGTCTTATGGGGCCCGAGGTGCACACGCAGCCCATCGTTGACCAAAGCCTCGTTATGAAGCTCCTGGCTCTAGTGGCATCACTACACCCACCGCTGCCCCACACCTGCTGCCACTTCGCTCACTTCCGGTAATATTTCAGTAGAGTATCCACTGTGTGTTCCCCGAAGAAAGGTGGCTTTTGGGAGGACAACAGCTCTATGAGAATAAAATGGGGTCGGGGAGGAGATTGTGCAGAATGCTGGGCCTGACCTGTTGTGCCAAAGCAGGCAGTTTTATCCATCCATGGCTGAAATTTGAAAGCTCTGGCAGAGAAGTGTCAGGATGAAGTAACACTTACATGATTAAGGAAGAAGGTATGTACTTAAGAGGCTGGAGAAGAATAACCTATGGAGACTGGCTTGTTTTGAGCAGGAAAGGAAGAGATGGATGTTCAAATAAACTATCTTACTTTAAAATTTAAAAAAAGATTCCTGGGCCTACTAAAAGCTTAAATTTCAGAGAACCCTGAGCTTCTCTTTGATGAGACTTCTTCAATATGTGTATTTTTACAATGGCATATTAAAAGGGTTTCTAAATTAAAATTCCCGAGTACCTCATTGGAGGAACTGCAGATCAGGATGGTTGGACCAGCCCTTTCCTTCCCGGCTGATTCAGGCTGATTCTGGCCTGGGGCCAGAATGCCACCTCCATCAGCTCCCCTAGCCGAGGGGCGCCCCTGCAGCCTGCTGGAGAGGACACCAGCTGGGGTAGATTCTGGCAGAGAGCACGGAGCCTGGCGAGCTCATTGTGGCCTTGCTGCCCCAGTCCATGTGGACACTCCCCTGGACCCAATTAGCAGATTGCAAAGAGCATCCTGGTGTGCTGCGACCGGTACTTAGAGAGGAATAACAGACATGAAGGAATTAAGTAGGAAACATTTTGGATCTGGAAGGAGCAAGTTGCTTCTCAAAGATGTAACGAACTGAGACAAAATACATTGCTGCTCCTTAAGCACCCCCCCCCTTTTTTTAAACACTGCTGGGGTTCGTTAGCTTGGGGAAAAGCACCAAAATTGCAAGAGAGAAAAATTCTTATTGTGTTCCCATGTCCAATATCTTATTTAATATAACTAAAAAAAGATTTAATAGAAAAGGGAGGGTATCATTAATTTTAGAGTCTGCAAGAAATAAAAATGAAAAATGATCTGCTGATTAGTGATATGCAGTTTTTTCCTTGAATGTCTTCAATAATGTGTGAATGTCACATTACATAACACTTACAACGATTAAACCAGAAGATGAAATAAGATAGGATAGATCTCGTGTTCTCTCCTTGACTGGTGGACAGCTCATCTAATCCATCTCTCTGGGCTTGCAGCCTTACATTGAATACGTAGTGTTATTGGGAGAGATTTATCTCAAGACCTAGCAGCCTCACTGGGGAAACCTTACAGTATTATTCTGAGAAGCCTTCAAAATAATCCTTGGGATTCGTATTCATTGTAGGCTGTCACAAAACCTCAACTTCTCAGGATCTTAATAGTCTGACAGCAACATTGAAAATGGGCAGTGGTTGGTGCCCCATCTCTGGCGAAGGTAAAGCATTCTCAGTCCTAATTTAAGATTATTTTGTTAGAAATGGTAGCTGCACCATAACGGGAAATTAGGCACTGATCGCTCTGGGTACTGAGAAACGCTCACGAGAAGACAGCGGGTTTTCACATCCCAGGGGCAGCCCTGCGCAGAGTGGATGTGTGGAGACCCTCATGAATTGTTTGTGGAAAGAATGAGCGACCTGGTAACCGTAAGCTCTCTTCTCAGGTGTATGCTCCCTGTGGCTGAAGTGCCGACACTGGGCGCGTCAGTCCCGTCAGGTAGGATGGCCTTACTTACTACACTTTTCAAAGGCCACATCTTCAACTGGTAGCCTGGAATAAAAGTTGAAACTCTTAGACTTTTTTTATTTTCCCCCTCAGCTTTATTGAGGTATAATTGACAAATAAAATTGAATGTATTTAAACTGTATAACAGGATGATTTGATAATACACATACATTTTGAAATGATTATCAAAACAGGTTAATTAACACACCTATCACCTCACATTGTTGCCATTTGTGTATGTGCAAAGAACATTTAAGATCTGTATTTTTAAAGAAAATTTCAGGTATATAATCCAGTATTATTAAATATAGTAACCATGCTGTACTTTACATCCCCAGAATTTATTCATCTCACAACTGGAAGGCTTGTACGCTGGGACAAGCATCTTCCCACTTTGCCCATCCCCGGCCCCCTGGGAACCACTATTTTACTTGGGGTATCTTCGTTCGACTTTTTTGTTTCTTGTTTTTAGAGTCCACGTTTAAGTGAAGTTATACAGCATGTTTAACTTGTTTGACTTATTTTAGTATATTGTGCTGTAGATTTATCTGTGTTGTCACAAATGGCAGCATTTCCTTCTTTCTCATGGCTGAATAATGTGCCATTGTGTGTGTATTGTTTACCCATCTTATTTATCTATTCATTCATCGATGACCACTTTAAAAAGGAGGTTTAACATAACAAATCACCCAATACGAGATTTCCCTTCCAAAGTCATCAGGGAGCCTTTGCGTGCCCACTGGAGTGTTCACTCCCTTCCAAAGGAGCCTGTTGACTATTGGACCACGAGCTGAGTGTGTACCTGTGTCTATCTGTAGCCCCGTATCTCGATCGTGCCAGAGGCATAGTGAACATCCTAGAGATGCCTTCTGAAATGTGAGACAAAGTTACTGATCAGAAGCCAAACTCTATCTCCCTGAACTTCCACTTGATAGACCAGTTCTATCTTTTGCTCAAAAAAGAATATGCCTTGTTTTTCTGTCATGTGATGATCTTGACACTTAATCAATTCTCAGATTTTCTCTGCTCCAGATTAATCACTAGCTCCCTCAATTATTTCTCTCTGTTAGCAGCTGTGTCAACCATTTTGAACTTCCTGGTCACTAAAACCTGAAGTCTGTTTTCCCTTCAACTACTATCCGAGAAACATCATCACCCATTTTTATTAGAACTATGGCTTTTTTTAAAAAAAAGCCGAACTTATGATGTCCGGTTCCACTGTATCATTGTCAAAGTTAATCACTGGTTTTTATTCATCTTTCTACCGTACTGAGAGATTTTCAAATGCTGAATTTTGTCAACAGTGCCATTATCACAGTGTTACATCTTCACGAATCTGATCAATGAAGTCGGTAACAAAAAACTGAGAATACTTTGGTAGGTGCCACTTGGGTTCTCTTCCCCACCCCAGGGTGGCACTCATCCCCTCTGGTGTGATCATTAGGCCTGCACAATTTCCACGTGGTGTTAGAGGTGACATTAGACAATATGAAATGTATTCACCCTCTCTACCAATTTTGCACATGAGGAAACGTCTTTGAGGGACCATGGCCGCATACCTGGTTAGAAGAAAAACCCAGACTAGCACGAAGGCAAACTGACAGGCCAAGGCAGGTGTCTTTTTCTCTTTATCACAGCTGTCACTTTAGAAAAATACAATTAAATTTTATTATTCAAATGTCTGTACCACCCAAAGCAATCTATCAGTTCAACACAATTCCTGTGAAAACACAGTGGTGTATTTTGCAAAAACAAATAATACAAAAATTCATATGGAACCACAAGAAAACCCAAATAGCTCAGCTATATTAAAAAAAACAACAAAGTTGGAGGTGTTATGCTACCTGATATCAAACTACTACAAGGCCATAGTATTCAGAACAGCATGGTACTGGCATAAAAACAGAAATATAGGTTAATGGAGCAGAATGGAGAGCCCAAGAAAAAACCTGTTTGTATGGTCAAATAATATTTGACAAAGGAAGCAAGAACATTCAATGGGGTAAAGACAGTTTATTCAATAAATGGTGCTGGGAAAAATTGAGCAGATATGTGCAAAAAAAAAATGAAACTAGACCACCTACTTACACCATATACAAGAATAAACTCAAAATAGATTAAAGACTTAAATATTACACCAGAAGCCATAAAAATCCTAAAAGAAAACATAGGCAGTAAAATCTTGGACATTTCTCTTAGTAATATTTTTTTTCTGATATCTCCTTGGGCAAGGGAAACAAAAGAAAAAATAAATAGGACTATATCAAACTGAAACATTTTTGCACAGCAAAGGAAACTGTCAACAAGATGAAAAGACAACCCACTGAATTGGAGAACATATTTGCCAATGATATATCTGATAAGGCATTGAATCCAAAATTTGTAAAGAACTCATACTCAACACCAGAAAACCAAACAATCCAATTAAAAAATGAACAGAGGGCCTGAATAGACATTTCTCCAAAGAGGACAGACATATAGGAGACCAATAGACATATGAAAAGATTTCCAACACCGCTAATTGTCAGAGAAATACAGTTCTGACACCATCAGTAGCCAGAATGACTAACGTCAACAAGTTAACAAACAATAAGTATTGGTGAATATGTAGAGAAAAGGGAATTCTCCTGCACTGGTTGAAGGAATGCAGATTGGTGCAACCACTGTTGAAAACAGTATGGAGTCTCTTCAAAAATTACAGATGGATCTGCCTTAAGACCCAGTTATTTCACCTCTGGGGATGTATCTGAAGAAACCCAAAGCAGTAATTTGAAAGAGTACATGCGCCCCTATGTTCACTGCAGTGTTATTTACAAAAGTTGAGACATGGAAGCAACCCAGGTGCCAATCAAAAGATGTGTGGGTGAAAAAAGCAGTGGTACATGTATACAATGGAATACTACTTGGCCATAAAAGAGAATGAAATCTTACTATTTGGGACAGCATGGACAGACTAGAAGGTAATTAAGCTCAATGGAATAAGTCAGTCAGAGAAAGGCAAATACCATATGATTTCACTTACATGTAGAATCCAAAGAACAAAATAAATGAACAAACAAAATTGAAACAGACCCATAGACACAAAAGGGTGAACTGATGACTGCCTGAGGGTTGAGGGGTTGGGGAACTGGGTGAAAGAGGTAACGGGATTAGGCAGTACATGTTGATAGGGGTGTAAGTAAAGCATAGGGAATGTGGTCAGTGGTGTTGCAGTAGTTCTGTGTGGTGCCAGTCGGGTGCTGGAGGTTTTGGGGGAGCACTATGTGGAGTGTATGATTGGCTGCTGGACTGTGCACCTGAAAGCAATGCAAAATAAAATGGCAATAACTTAAATAAAAAATGAATACACATATATTTGAGAACAGTTTTAAATTTGCAGCAAATTTGGCTGAAGGAACAGAGGTTTCCCATATGCTCCCTGGACGGACACCTGCCTATTCCCCCACACCATTGACATCCCTCACCAGAATGGGACACCTGTTACAACTGATGGACCCACACAGACACATCGTTACCACACAGAGTGCACAGTCTACATGAGGCTTCATTCTCTGTGGTACATGCCACAGGTTTGGACAGATTAATAAATGACATGGATCCACCTTTATAGTAACATACAGAATAGTTTCACTGCCTAAAATCCTCTATTCTTCACCTATTTGTACCTCCTTCTCCCCATCTCCTAGCAAAGACTGTTTTTTTTTTTTTACTGTCTTCATTGTTTTGCCTTTTTCAGAATGTCATATGGTAGGATTCGTACTGTATGTAGCCTTTTCAGGTTGGCCTCTCTTATTCAGTAATATGCATTTAAGTTTCTTCCGTGTCTCCTTATCACTTGATGGCTTCTTTCCTTTTAGCGCTGAATATTTCATTGTCTGAATGTACCACGGTGTATTCATCCGCTCACCTACTGAAGGACATCTTGGTTGCTTCCAAGTTTTGGCAGTGAAATAAAGCTGCAGTAAATGCCCATGTGCAGGCTTTGTGTGGACGTGAGTTCTTAACCTCTTTGGGTAAATATCAAGGAACGTGATTGCTGGGTCACATGGCAAACATATTTGTAAGGAACCACTAAACTATCTTCTGCAGCTACCACCTTTCACATTATTCTCCAATTCAGTACAAAATGGTCAACGCATTGTGGAACATTTCCTAGTCTTTTCTGTGAAGGTCATGTACTAATGTTAATTTGGAGATAGAGCAAAATGGTTGTCTTTTCTTCTTTCTTCTTCTAAGACCTTTGGTAAAATTCCTTCTCTCTCTCAATATGAAACTTTAAAACATAATATGGTAGTGTTGCCTAACAACCGGTGCATTGCAGGTAGAAGGGGGCATGTGTGTGTAGGCGTGTGAAGGAGGGATGCGTGTGTGTGTATAGGTCGATGTTCATTTGCTTTACACCATAATTAAAGAAACAGGATAATTTATTGGTCAATGAAAACTTTTCACATAAAGGCAAACATCATTTATGTGCAATTACTTGGGGGTGGGGTATGTAGCCTTGCTTTGTACTCACTAAGGGAGCTCTGTTTTTGATGAGGACTGTACATTTGTTCAATGCAAAGAAAGTAGCTCTTTACACCTTGCTGACTGAATTGCTAACTGTTCTTCAGCTACAGGTGTCTTTGTCCTCATTATTCAGTATTTACCTCTGTTTCTTTTTAAAAATATTTTTTTTATTTATTTTTAGAGAAAGGGGAAGGGAGGGAGAAAGGAAAACACCAATGTGTGGTTGCCTCTCATGCGCCCCCAACTGGGGTCCTAGCGTGCAACCCAGGCATGTGCCCTGACTGGGAATCAAACCAGTGACCCTTTGATTCACAGGCCAGCACTTAGTACGCTGAGCCACACCAGCCAGGGCTCATTATCCAGTATTTAAATACATGTAATGTAATGTCTTTACTGCCATTTCCAAAGAGCTATTTTTCTTAAATCTCTAAAACCCAGGACTAAAGAATACTTTTCTCTGAAGCATATTTTATTATTGATTAGACTAGAACCAATCTATAAATTCTAAGAGTTAAAAAACACTGAGAACTAGTTTCCTTTAGAAACTTCTTAGAACTTTACTCTGAGAGCATGCTTTGTTTTATTTTTTTTTTAACCTTTAAAATCTGTTGTTCCATCAGAACTGTTCGTAGGGAAAAGGTAAGCCTCAGTATTGTTTAACTGCGGCCCAACAGAGGACTATCATATTGCACTTCTAATCAAAAAATAAATTGAACATAGTGGTAGGCTTGCAGAAAGAGAGAGAATTAGATTTGATTAGATTAGCTTTAACCTGCCTGGAATAAAAACTGTCTGCCTTTCCTGTTATTTGTCAGTGTTTATAGCGGGTTTCGTCTACAATGCTTTCACTATTATTTCCAGGCGGTAAAAGGCAGTGAAGCAGAAAAGACACTCATAAATGTCAGAAAAGAGTAAGTTTTTTTTTTTTTTACATTTCAAGGGCTTTGAAGGTTGAGTTCAATCCACTTAAAGGAAGCAGAGTGATGGGTATATGGCAGCACATTGTTAGACGGAATATTTAGGCACATAATTTATGTGAAGTTAATGCACTTGTCTGTTACTCCAAGAAAATGAATATCCTGGGAAGGCTCTATTTATTTTATACATTTTGTTCACCGCTTTGAAGGTAAAATAAGTCAAATTTCCATAATTTGTGATGAGGAAGGAGAGGTGTTCAACTTGTCAAAACCGATCAGGCTTATGGAGCACTGTGAGTCTTTCCTTGTTCCTCCTATTATAATTCAGTTCTTTTTCCCAGCAGCTTCCACACTCCATGATATGAAGGGGAAGAGCTCCATTAAGAATTCTTGTAAACCAGTGAGAAATGCCTTTTCCTATGGAAGCCTATATTGAGATGTTTTCTTTTTTCTTTTTCTTCATGAGGCTTTATTTTTCCCCCCACTAGGGAGCCTGTGCAATTACAGTTTAAAGCTATTGAAAATAGGTATGTTGTATGTTCTTTGGTATCAAAGAACTTCTTGAAGATTTTTCAAACTAAAGAGACCCAGAGGTTGTATTTCATGGTGCTGCTAGCATTGGTCTTTGTAGTTAAAAGCTCTCAGAATGTCCTACCAAATGTAATATTCTTTGGAGATGTTAGACTCTAGTATTATTGCATTTAGTAAAAGGTAAGGTGTTTGAGAGTGTACGTATGTGTGCGTGTGTGTCTGTGTGTGTTTCTGCCTCTGCTGAATTGAGTGTCAATGGTGTAGGATGACTAAAGAGAGGATAGAGAGTAGGGAGTGGAATGGAAATTTACCGAGTACTCACTATGTTCCACACACATAATGTGTATTTTTTCAGTCCTATGAGAAGTGGTAGGTTACTATTCTCATTTTTTAGATTAGAGATTGAAAGAGGTAAAGTTTACTTGTCTAGGAGCAAACCCAAGTTTCTTTAACGTCCATAGTTAGCTCACTAGGGAAGGCTCCACAGAGGAGAAATTAGAGAATAAAGAATAAAACCTGAAGATCAAAGTCAATTTCTTGGCTAAAGTGTGTTTGAGAGTGTGTGTGTGAGGGGGTGGGGAGGGAGAAAATACATTTTTATTCAGTAATGTGCATTGAGAACTGTAGCAAACCTACGTGTTGAAAGTTCGGGTGTTCTCTTTTCAAGGAAGTGCCTTTTGGTCACCCCACTTAGGTCCTCATTTGCTCCTACTTTCCTGGACTTATTTTCTTTTATTATGCCCTCCCCCCTCTATTGTTGGTTTTCAGTGGGGAAATCTTTGTTGCTTTTCATGTATGGAAAATTCACTTCTCTTTGCTTTTACCCTCCATTTCTACACCATGCCTTATCTCGGAAACACAAAGTGTCCGTGATAGCATTTTACTAAACAATGAACTATGGAAGCGTATTCAACAAGTGTTTGCTGGGCACCACATGTATGAGGTATTATGCTAGGATGATGGAGTGGTAAGAAAAACAGACAGTCTCTGCCCCTGTGGAATTTCTTCTCCAATGAGAATGAGAACTGATCATTTGACATCTGTATGGAACTTTGGTGTTTAGGAAGGAAGGGCTTTTACTAGGTCTTATCAGAGTTAAACTTCATAAATCTGTGAGGAAGGAGCCCTTATGATCTCCATTTTACAGTTTAGGACTCTGTAGGGAGGAGCTACTTTGTGTAATGTGGAACTGAGATTATAGTCTCTCTATCTCCAAATCTTATTTTTTATCACATTGCCTCTTAAAAATAACTGAAACAAAATATTGAGAGATAATACAAGCATCTTGATTTTTCACTTACAGTAACTTTTTTTCACCTGAAAACCACAGAGGCAAATTATTACATTCATTTAATTTATTGATTCACCAACATTTTTTGAGCACCTAATATATGCCAAAGAATGAGTTTTGAGGACTAGGTTCCAAGATGTAGCTCTTCCTTCAAGACCTTATAATTTATTGGAGTAGATAGACATATAGCTAAATAAATACAGGGCCATAAAATAAAATATCCTCAAGGTAAAAAGGCATCTTGACTGAATCTTGACATCGCTACTTATTAGCTATTGTCCCAGGCAAATAATTTATCATCTTTGAGTAAGTTTCTTCAACTGTAAAATGGGGGATAGGAGTATTTGCATGAATTGCAGTTGAAAATATTAGAGGAAATGTGTTTAAAGAGTCTAACGTAATTCCACACATAGAGTAGGCACTCAATTAATGAGACTATAATGGTAACATATATATCTACACATAAAATTTGTACTCTGTCTATATCTGTCTATTTATTGAATAAATATCTATCTATCTATGGACTCCATAGGGATCTACGGACTGATTTCCTGATAAGGCAACAGAAAAGCTAGGGGAACTACCTGTGAGAAGGTGAAGTTTTCAGAGTCAGAAGACAGATTATTTTGGTTTGGTTTTGTGAGCTTTTATTTTTTTCCCGGACTGAAATTTTGAGTGGGAGGAACATATGAAGCCATCAAAAAGCTCATGCCTTCCAAGAACAACAAGACATCTGAGTAGCTAAGAGAAGAACTTGGGGAGACTGAGAAACTGGGCAAATAGACATCAGATCATAAAAAGGCTTTTATATCATGCTAAGCTACTTGAATTTTACCTTATCATACAGGTAACTTCCTCTTAAATAGAAAATAACAAGCCTGAAATTAAAGCAACTAAAACAACTTCCATTCTTTTGATTTCATGGAAAGAATAGGAAATCTTGCAAAAAAAAATTTGCCTGAGAAACCAAGACGTGCTATATATTGAACAAGAATCTTTATGATGGATGGACAACGGAGAGGTGAGATTTCTGAGGTACATGCTACTAGGAAGCATCTTAAACCAAGTCGCAGAAGGAGAAAGCAGTGCTGAAATGTTACAGGCCAGCGCACCCTGGGGTGGATTTTGTCCATTAAATGGCAAGTTCTAAAGCAGCAGGGATAGGACTCCGAGTGCCCGAACCCCAAATAGAACACTTACCATTTTTCCCTGAAAGTCAGCATAAATATTTGATAATGTCTCCCTTTCTGTGAAGCGGCCCTCTCTCAGTGGGAGTGGTATCTGTTATCCTTAGCAGAACAGAATTATTTGTTTTCTTAAGTTTTTCTTTATATCCTCAAGGTGAATTCTAAAAGCTTCTAAAGTATTTTGATTTTGAATTCTCACAAAAGTATTTTTTTCTTTCACAGTAATTCAATATAAAAGGCAATAAAAGTGATATATTCAGAAGTATTCAGGACCTGCTCTCAGTGCCACGTGGGAATAAACCGTCTTGCCACTTGCACGTCCCGCAGGAGAGAAGAATCACAATTCACATTTAGGAAATACTGCATGCGTTTGCCTCTGTTGTGCTCGTATTGTCTGCTCTGCTGAAAAGCAGATTTTTTTGCAGATAAAAGCTGCCCTGTCTTGCCGAACTCCTCATCTATTTTGCTCAGGAAGAAAAGCCTTTGTTAAAATCAAGAGCAAAGCCTGATTTGCAAAATATTGCCTAAAATTAACAAAACATAGGAAAATATCAAAATATGTGAAGACCATCAGCCAATTTTGTGCTATGGAAGATTACCTAACAAATTCAGCAAATATTGTTTTTAAGTGAAGAGAAATTATGTGTTTTCTAAACACCATCTTAGGGAGTGGAGGTCAGGTGCTTGAGAACAAATGAGGTGTGGTGGGCGGTGGCCTTGCCCTTGTTGCTGACGGAGGCCAGTGGATACCCTGTTGCAGGAGATGAACAGGGCTCCAAAACTGTCCGTTGATTACTCATGTGTTTCCCAGGTTTGTGTACATGAGGCTTCTGGCTTGGCTGCTTTTGCCAATGGGGAAGCATCGGTGAATAAGATGGATAGAGTTTCTATTTTTCAGGAGCTCACAGTTTGGCAGGGAAAGAGATATTAAGCCAGTCATTGCAACAGTGAACAGAGACGTGCAAGGGAGGTTCGGTGTGTCATGGGATAAGCCTTTTAGGGGCTGTGAAAGTTCAGTCATCGAGACCCAATTCTATAGAAGAATAACCACTCAGGCTGGTTCTCGGGCACAAGAGCAGAGATTTTTTGTTGAAATGTTAACATTTAGCACAAGTTTACTCCCTATCAACTGAATGTGTTTCTAAAATTTGAGGAAATGGCTTTTTGTTTTTTCACAACTATTTATTGGTAATTTTTTCCTTGGAACTACCTTTATGTATAATTTTGTGATTTTGTTTGCTGATTAAACCCGAATATTTAGCTTATAGAATGAGCAAATAACCTTCAGAGAAATCTTCATCTTTATGCAGTCACATATAAGAAAGCAAAAACAGTTTTGTGTTTTCTTATTTTAAGAAATAAAAAACTTCAGACTATCTTTGCTTTTATTTCAGGTTTTCAACAGACTAACTCAGTGGACATTTAAAATTCTTATTACGAGTTCCAGGGCTTTAGTGGAGAAAGTTCGACCAGGTGCATTAACACATCAGTGTCCATGTACATATGGAAGACTGAACCTGACCTCATTGTGTACAGCTGGGTAAAAAAAATGTGCTCTTACTTTTAGACAAGGTAAAAGGAAATCATCTCTTTTGCTGCAACATTTTTCTCAGCAGGTGCACAGAGCTGCAATCAGGTAGGCTTTGGAGAGTGACAGATGCTATCTACCAAGTTGAAAGGTCACAAATTCTCACCCCGTTTCTATTTCAATTTCGTAGATACTGGGCTCGATTTGTGAGGATCTGAAGGCATGCCCAACTCTGTGACAAGAACTGGGCCTGGGCCCAGAGTAGGAGCCAGATGCAGAGCTGTGCCACAAGCCTTCCTTGTAGTGACACCAGCTCTGGCCAATCAGGGTCCTTAGGCCATCACTACAGAGTCTTAGATTTGAGAGCCAGCTCGGATCCTAAAAACACTCCATTGTACAGATGAGCAAATCGAGGCCTAAAAAGAGTAACAGTCCACTGTGGTCACATGGATTATAAGATTTATCAAGAGAGCCTCTGGCCTCAAGTTGTCACCTGTTTTATGCAAGGGAGGCCATATGCCAGGTTGCACTGATTAGGACCACCACTGCCTTGAGCATCACGGTGAAAGGATTCTGAAGTTGCAACCTGACTCAGGGGGAAATGGTGCTGTGGTTGATCAGCAACGTCTGTCTGGGGAGATGTGGGGGCATGGTGTGCTGTGTGTGAATTTGACTGAACGATGAAGGTTGATTGGCAATCAAATAGTGATCACATGATGTGAAGTATGCTGCAGAACTATGTGCTCTAAAATCTTCCTGGAGGGTCAGGACCGTTTCACAGAAGAGATGGCGTTTGGATTTGGTTTTGAAGAATAAGTATCAGTTCTCTTGATAAAGAAGGGAAAGAAGAAGACATTTCTTGAAGGAAGAATAGCTTGTGCAAAGGACCTGATAAGTGGAGAGAAGAAGGAAATTAATATAATCTGTGATTGCCTGCTATGTGCTAGGCACTAAGATGGGTCTTTCATATATTACCTCATTATTTAATTTTCACAATGACTCTTTGATTTTACACATGAACTACAGGGACAAAGAAAATTAAAATGCCCAAGGTCATATAGCTACTAAGTGGAAGTGAGATTTTGATTCCTGGGACTCTAAAAGTCACTTTAATGGTAGCTACTCGGAGGGACAGTGTAGGTGAGGAAGACTGGACTGGAGAGGGAGGATGTCACTGGTTTGGATGGGTTGGGATTACTGAATTTGAGTTGTCTCTGGGACATCTAAATAGAAGTGGCTAGTAGGTGGTTAGAATATGGCACTAACTGATCTGGTTCTGATAAAAAGTACATTGAAGACTCACTGGTGACAGCACAAATCTAGCCATTTTCAGGCTTCTGCTTAACAGTGGGGATCTTTCTGCCTTTGCTATTCTAACACAGGAGACTATAAGTAATAAACTAATATAGTTTATGTTGCATGAGCATTTCAGATTACTGTCAATGCAATATTAAATCCAGAATTGATAGGAAAATGGTCTTACTTAGAAATTCAAGTGTTCTTGGCACAATACTAGTTATTATCACCGTGAGACCTGTGCTCCGGCAAAACTCTGCTTGTGTTTAGCAAAAGACTGTTCAGTACGTGAGCGTTCCTCTGCCAGAGTTCAACTTTGACCTACAAGAGAACAGTGTCTATTCCTTAGAAGGATGCTGGGAGGTACCACAGTTGATCTGTGGCCATTGGGATGGGGTTCAACATACACGTGCATGCAGGCTCATCTAACCGTGTTCAGAAAGGGAAGGCATTTTGTTTTGTATTTATATTTGTGCAGTCTAGACCAGAAGATAAAACCCCAAAGGGTTTTTACATTAGTGAATTCCAGTGTCCTGGACAACTCCAGGACTCCTTGTTATTTTTTCTTTATGAACTTGTGGTTGTGCTCTCTTTAGGGTACAGGATGAGAGACAGGCATTTAAAGTAGCCCAGGCCTGATCCTCCCTGTTCCCTGGATGATGAGGAGGAGGAGGATAACGCTGGCAACAGCAGCTATGACTGTGATAACAATACAGCCATATTTTATTGATTTTAAAATGTATTCCCATTTTTTCCATGTCTGAGATGGAGGCGTGTCTCATACTCAGTACCACCTTGCAGTTGCTATTAGCCTGCAATAAAGTTAAATTCTTCCAGATAGGATTTGGGTCATTTCAGTGGCTGCCTGGGGACATTACCAACCTGAGACCACTTCAAATTGAATGATTTACTGAGTTTTCTCTTAAATCACACTGGCAGCGTGAACTTGTATCAAAACCTGCCTGAGTACCTGCATGTTGTTCGAATTCTCAGGAGAGATTGTTTTCTCTTTCTCTTTTCTTGCTGTGCATTTCTGAATTCACGCTTTATTTCTGGGATATGCTAACTTTAGGGGAGCAGCATTGTGGTGTCTTAGCTTTTTGCCGAGGTCTCTTATTAGTGTCCCCATTTTGTTTTACTTATCATATTCAGATCGAAACACCTTAGATTTGATCAAAGATTGTAACGATACATTTAACATTTGCTGAGCGTGTCCCCGTTGCCAGGCAGCACTTCAAGCCTTTTTTATCGAGTAACTCATGTGAACCTCTAACGGTCATATTAGGTTGGTTCTGTGGTTGCCCCAATTTCAGGTGAGAAAACAGAGGCAAAAAGAAGTCAGACTAGAACTTGTGCCCCAGTTCACACGTATGAACTCATTTAATGTAGCTTGGCCACCCTGAGTCTTCTGAGAGGCTGCGGGTGGCAATCTGTTTTCATTCCAGTGAAGTACTTGGCATGGTGCTGGATACTTGCTGAGCACACAGCTCAGAAAACGGGCCATTGTCCTTATTAAAAGGACAGAGTGCCCCTTTCTTATCCGTTTTTCATTCCCTGATGTGGGATTCTTGCTTTAAGTGTTATCCTCAGACAAGAGTTGGTTTTCTAAAAATATATGAATTCTTGTCTTTTCATTATGTGTCATATGAAGGATGTTGCTCTAAGCAGGTTTAGTGCCGTTCAGGTCTGCAGGTTCTACCTGCCAGGACCTGCAAAGCAATACTCAGTAAAAGTCCAGTTCAACAAATACTCAGCTTTTTCTCACTTCACTTTACATTTCCCGTCCAATTCCTCTTCCACCACCCGCCACCACAACCACATCAAATCCACACAGAAATCTCCTAGCAAGGTGCATTAAGAGGAAAAAAGAAAGAATAATTTGTGGGTTTTCCCCATATGAAAGATATATTTTTCCTAATGATCCTAATCTGAATTTTGGGGGATAATTTACTGTGTATCTTTAGAAGAGAATACGTTTTAATTCCTTTATCCTTTTTTCTTTCTCTTTATTTTTTTCATTTCTTCCTCCGTTATTTACCGAACTATCTTCTAAATTCAAGATACTAAGTTTGATGTCCTCGGTAGTAGAGGTATTTCTCAGACTTTGTTCATGTCCTCAAGACATTTTTAAAGACGAAGTTACAAGAGAATCTTTTCCTCCCATCCCCTCCTCCTTACCTCTTTTCTCCATCTTCCTTCTTCACCCACCCTGCTCCACCCAGCCCCCTTCCATGAGCTGGAAGCCAGGGAGGAAGAGAAGTCTTTGGGGAGGAAGCGTCATTTGAGCTGAGTTATACAGGGTCCAGCGGAAGTAATGCCTGTTTGAGTATGGTTGGTAGGGTAATTTATATGGATGTAATAATTTAATTTGAACATTTCACCTCAAATGTCATATGGTATGCTTGAGTGTGATATTGTTGTGTTGCAGAATTACACACTTATGATTTTGTAATGAAAGATTTTGTAATAAAAAGGGGGCATTGTTTGTGCTGGACCCCATAGTTGCTCTTGTAGAGATGGGGATGGTAGGAAACAGCAGGGTGCCCGTGAGGAGCAGCCTGGACAAAGTCACAAAGACTAAGTAGCTGAGGGGCTTCGGAGAATGGTGGAAGTCCATCCTGAAACATGGAAGGCGTGAAGAGAGAGATGAAAGATGAGACTCAAGCATAAAGACTTCCCTTCTTACTTCACTGGTTATGGGGAAAATCATGTGAGGCGATAGCTCTGAATGTGCTTGAAAAGATAATGCTGTTTAATGCAAGGTCATGTAGGTTCACAGAAAAGTAAGAGGTCTCAGTTGGTGTCACCGTCATTGTCCTCATCACTGCCATTCCCTTCATTATCATGATACTTCTGGGAAGAACTCGCTCCCTAATGGCTCTGAGATGACCAGAATTTATCCTCATGCTCTGCCTCAGTGTCTCGAACACCTCAAAAGTAAGAATTGGATGCTCAGAGACAAACTCATTTCTTTAAAAGTGAAAGATGCCAGCGGAGGTTCTCAGAAACCAAACAAGGCTAACAAAGGTCAGGTGGTTGAGGACACAACAAAAGCTCGGGGTCTGATTCTCTAAGTACCTTCGTTGTCCCTGGTTATTTAGTACCTCTTTCCCCTCAACGAGATGCGAGGGGCACAGAGAGAGGACAGCTGGGGCAGTGGAACACATTTCTTCCTGTAGTGGAAACATCATGAAAAAAAAAAAAAAAAACCCAACTGCAGGGCCATCTGCCCCAGTCTCTGATGTTCTTATCATGCACACCGGCTGTTTGGACTGCATCATTTTCCATGTCTCTCTGTGCCACCGCACCGAGGGACCGCTTTCTGGGCCCTTCATGCTGCGTACTCAGTGTCTACCTTCATCTCCACCTGGTGTTTCTGAGGAGCTTTAATTTCCTTCTGGTATGTGAAAGGACATATGCTGAACCAATTCTGTAAAGATATAGAGACAAAATGAGATAAAGCTGCTTTTATACAATTTTACAAAATAAAATGAACTCAGCGAATGTAGCCATGATTGTTTTATTCGATTCTGTAGCAGTGTTAAAAGTCAAATCCGGCCAGGAAAACCTAAATCCCCTCCTCAAATAAAATGGGAAAAATGTGCAGATGTATTAAAAAGTCTTTTCATTATGGTTTTAAAATAGGTGTTACAAAGTGCAGTGGGACTTCTTATGTCATCTGACAAATTCGTAATGCTTATGTTTACTTGAACTTCTCTATAATGTTTGTAGCTATAAGAAGTTGCTGTTGGGAAAAGACATGTCTGAGGAAAACTTGGGTACCTGTAATTATTCCCTTGGCCTAGCTTTTTGCATGGAATAATTTAGGACCGTTGTGCCCATGGGGACTCAATTGCCTCGGTTTTTGTTTGCTGAATTTGTAAATTCGTACTGGATTATACCATGTCTGAAGGTGACATGTTGATGAGGGCTCCAAAATCTTAATGCAGGTTGCCATGTAGCTGGTGTCCTACCGACTTTAACCTTTTTGAAAAAACAAAACCATCAATATTTTGCTGTGTAACTGCATCTTCATTAAATAAAAGGATCATGGAACTGTGGGGCTGAGAAAGGAAGACAAACTCCTTATCGCATCCGTCCCTCCAGACTTCCTGCAATAAGACGCCATACTATTGATTGACGAAGGGCTCCTAATGTTTTCAGCAGAAGTGGAAGAATAATTGCATTATTTTTCCCTGAGTGCTAACCAGTGGTTCCCTGTAGTTGTCTTTTTAATACCGGGAATAAAGCCAGATTTAGGCAAAATGAATTAAATTTGCCTACAAATTACTGATTTTGAAGTAAATATAATTACCATGCTTCAGATCAGCCTCTTCATTTTCCATATGAATTAAGTATTTTGTTTATTGACAAATTGTATTACGGAATCTGCTTAAGGACTACTACCAGTTTTTTAAATTTATGAAGCAGTTTTATAAGAACATTCCCATTGGTATGAGTAACAATTAACAACTTAGTTAATTCAGTCACTAGGACACAGGCCCGAGTCAGATGATCTGAATTCAATACCTGTCTTTCTTGTGTCCTTGTTCTGTGACCTCGGCCAAGTCACTCAATCTTTCTATTGATACATCTCTATTTTGGGGGGAGGGGGTCTGGAAAATGTGAATTACAGATTTATTTCTCCAACTGATAGCATTCAAATATTTTCTGTTAAGACTATAATGATTATTTATACATATACACTCTATCTGGACTTTATTCCTAATGCCCCTAATAGGAGAATAAAAGCTAATCTCTGAAAGTATCAGTTGTACTTTTTATATCGATAATTTCATAGTGATATGAAATAGTGCTTTGTGATGAAGAGGTCATTGTTGCTCTTGTCATTTTTCCCCTCTAACAGGTCTTTCCCACCTCCCTATCCATTGTCCACTGCACTTCCAGAGTGAGCGTTCCAAAGTCCAGCCTGATCCTGTCTATCCCATGGCTAAGCCATTCTTGGCTTCTACGTTGCGAGCTCAGACTCTGTGGCATGATGTACAAGACTTTACATAATCAGATCCCTTCTTGCCTCTCTAGCTCCACTTTGTCTACCTTCTTCAAAGTCTGCTCTAAAAATCTATTTCTTTTGCCTTACCACATTTTCTTCATCAGCCTCTTAGACTCTGAAATGCTGCTTTTCCTCCCCTGTTAACCTTGTTAGACATTAACTTCTCTCTTCTTGATGACCTCAGTAATTCCGTTGCCAGCCATGGGGTCTAAGGCCGCCCTTGCCAAGCTCCTGGGTGGACTCCACCAATCTAGGACTGTCCACCTTTTCATTACCTTCCTTTTCTTATCCTCCTAACAAATGAATGAGCTTTCCCGTAGTTCAGTAGAGTTCAATAAGCAGCATCCAGAGCATTTGTTGATTCAATAGCTGAAACAAAACAAGTAAAGACCTCATTTATATACTCAGAGCTTTGCTAATTTACCCTGTACAAATGGCAAGGATCTTTGCTGCATTCAGGGAGAGCCAGGCTTGGAGACTGACCAAGGGCACAAGGTAGCCCTTGTATTGAAATGCATTGATCACACAACTTTTTTACATGGGGGAAGAATTTCTATTGGATAATATCACAAAAAGGCAATGGGTAAGGGCTCATCAATATGCAAAATGATTGAGCACCAATATAAATAATACGAATGACAGCATATGGATAAAAGTATACATTTTATCCTGGGAAGAAACTACTTCAGTCATTCAGTAATATTATTTAAATAGAAAAATACACCTCTGTACTGTTGTGTGTATTTTTGAAGAAACAAAATGAAATCTAGCAATTGACTAAATTAATAGTCAAAGACTGTGGCTAAAGACTAACTCTGTGGTAGAAAAAATAAAAGCATACAAATGTAAATATAGCTTCCAAATTTGCTAGCTATTTCTTCCAAATCTGCAACTGTTTTCTCTCTAAATCATGAATTCTCTGTGGGTTTTATTTTGAAATAGGTATTTCTACTATAAGTCTGATAAATGGTATTTCAACTCTAAAGAGCAAGAAACTGGAATGCCACATTTTTGATGCATATTTTTGCAGCACAGAGGGGACTAAATTCTAAAGGTCTCAGCTTTAAAAGCCCCTTCAGACTTACCCAAAATGAAGAACCAAGAAGGGGAAAGCTTTCCCCGGAGCAATTCATCAGATCTGTTTTGGCACAGCGACATTCTTCCAGAGCTTGTGTGGATACGTTTCGCTGAATAGTTCAAGGGTTTGCAGCTGCTTGGAATATTTGAGAAAAAGATGTCTCTAAGTTCTTTCATGCATTTACATGGGCTGGCCAGTCCTCACCAACTGGCTAATGTCCACCGAGGCGCTGATAATTAGTAGTTACAGCATAATGATGACATCTGGTTTTTGTGTGCTCGCTGTGTGCCCGGAACTATGCTCTGCATGTCCTATGTATTGTGTCATTATGCGTTCTTGCTTTTGATGTTAGGGGAATGACTTATTAAGTTTGTGTCAGTTGTTTTTGCTGTATGCAAGTTTGTCAAGCTGGGTCTTCTATATTATAAATTTGACAAGCTCTTAGTGTTATTTTCACCTACCTAGTTTTTGGTTGTTGAATCTAGGAGACGCTCTGATTACTTCAGTAAAGGCATCAGCAATCACTTCCATAAACAAATTGTTAGACATAGAACACATGTATAAACAGGTAGCCTCTTCTAATTTGCTTCTAATAGTCTGTCTTTTTGGTTTTATTGCTGTTTTTCTGCACCTTACCAAGTCTATACAGAGTACAAATTTAATGAGCAAGTGTGACTGAATGCATTCATGTGAATCATGCATATCAGTATTTCCTGACTTCCCCAACCCCCCCCCCCCCACACACACACACACATTCTTGCTGCATTCTGGTATGTGTAGACTTCAAAAAACCTCATCTGTGGTTTTTGTTTTACTTGCTAAAGCTCAAGGTCACGATCTGGCAAAAGTGACTACCACAGAATGCATATTCATGTTAAGTACTGTTGTCCTTGCCACCTGAAGCACAGAGTGTGCTTGAAATTATACTGTTCGAGTAAAGTTTCAGGGCAGTTTTATATCAGCACTATGAGGATGCTTTCATGTTCAATAAGAGTTTGGGAGCATGAAGAAAAGTAGTCTGGCCCAGACAGCACAGTATAAACTAGGCTAGAAGCCTGAGCTATGAAAGGGATGCCTCTGCCCATTTCGGGTCAAGCACAGAGGAGTCAGTGTCTGGCTTCCACTTCCCATTTGCTTGCCTCCTCCTCTCTGTGCTTGTTACTTGGTTTCCTTCCATAGAGCATGAGAGGCAGACATGTGTTACTAGGAAGCAGGCTTTTACAACTATAATTTCATCCCATATTGAAGATTCTCTCAAAATGGTTGATTTATTTTCTTTCATGTATGCGTTGCTATGCACGATCAGATAACCTACAAAGGCCATCCACACCTTTGTCCCCAAACCCTCAGCCATGCAATGCAGTGTGACAGCCAAGAGAACCCAAAAGCCAGGCTGGACTCTGGAGTACATAAAGACACAAATCCCATCTGGGTCTCCTTCAAAGCAAGCTGCTGTTTTGCAACAAGCTATCAGATGGTGATTAAAAAAAAAAAAAAAAAAAACATTCTTACCTGTTTACTCAATGGGTGACTGGCCTCTTTGCTTTCATTTAGCCATCTGTTCTGGTCCATGTCCCTTTAAACTTGTAAGATCCATCACCTCATTTAAACTGTTACCTTGACATATTGCAATGTTGTGGACAATGATTCCACAGAGGAGCAAATTAAAATGTTTTTTCATGATTAGAAGCTTCAATGCAGTAAGGCTGCAGTAGTTAGTGGTAAGATGAGGGGTTTTGAGGAGGCAGAAGTCAAGGGACTTCCAGGTGATTGAGAAATTAGCCTGTTAGACAGTGGGCTGGGGACGTTGCAAATCACTAGGGCCGAGCAAGAGCAAAGAATTCCTTTGGGTGTCTGGTTTCTCAGGGCTTATTCTTCTGCCCAGAGACACTGTGACCATGGGCCCAGGGAGGATACAGGGGCTAGCTTTGGGTTTCTCTTCTCCTTTTGGGACATTCTGTGAAGAG
The DNA here is from genome assembly GCA_004027475.1 of Anoura caudifer. Taxonomy (NCBI): domain Eukaryota; kingdom Metazoa; phylum Chordata; class Mammalia; order Chiroptera; family Phyllostomidae; genus Anoura; species Anoura caudifer. The sequence goes on along the minus strand of PVKU01003655.1, from coordinate 127,636 downwards.
AAAAACAAACCTGATTATACCAGGAAGTGGTGAGCTGAAACATAGCAATTACCTCAAAAATACTTAGTTATTCTCAGAAAGCTGTTTGTCATCACTTAAGTTTGAAGAAGAATCAGAAGCCAAACCCAACTTTTGGAGGAACATTTCATTGCATCTCTACCCTGGACTTGAAGGCAGAGTTGTTCCTGATGTCTATTGTCAGCTCCAAACTTGACCTCCCACCCGACTCCTTGACAGCTCCATCAGATGATGGACTTAGTCCCTGAAAACTAAGACGTTGAAAGCCAAGTGCTTTATCTTCTTTTTCTCTTACTCGATTTCTTTCTCTGACCACCTTGGTTTTCCCTGATATGACCAGTATGATTTCAGTTACCAAGGCTCAAAATATCAGTCATCTCTGAATTTTCTGTCTGCCAATTCTATGCAACCGGTCACCGAGTTCTCTGCCTTTCACCCCAGTGGAGTTTCTCATGCTTTTCCCACCTTTTTATTTCCCCTGCCACTGCTCTAGTTTTCTGTCCTTCGTTACCTCCATTCTAGCCAGCTGGAATAACCCGAGTAGTTGCTGCCTACCTTTAGTTTCTCCCTGCTCAAAGCGTCTTAAATGCCAGTGTTTGATTATAATTTATAACAGTCACCTTTAAAAGAGTAAACAAAAGCCTCCTTTAGTTCACCATCACCTAACAAGCTCAACAGACTTCTCAGCTTGGTGTCTGAGGCAGTCCATCGAGTTATCATCTGTGTATCTAGCCTTTTCTTTTTCTCTGTGCCCAGTAAGACTCAGTGCTACGTGGTTAGGAATGACCCCATGTTTTCTTGCCTTTACTCTGATTCTTCCACCTGAAAGCTCCTCTCACACATCTTTACTGATTAAAATGCATGCATTTTATCAAGCTCAGTCTCAACAACATCTCTGCTTTCTCCCACCCCAATTGGATGCAGTTGCTCCTGCTCTTACTCCACAGCAACTCATTTAAGAGTTTGGTCTTATGCTGCTTGGCATGCATTTTTTCCCTACCCTTATTGTTAGTTGTTGTTTTTTTTAATCCTCACCCAAGGATATGTTCACTGATTCAGAGAGAAAGACAGAGAGAGAGAGAGACAGACAGACAGACATCAATATGAGAAAGAAACATCAATTAGCTGCCTCTGGCATACACCCTGACCAAGGATTGAACCTGCAACCCAGCATGTGCCTGAGTGGAGATCAAGCACACCACATTTTGGTGTACAGGATGATACTCCATCCAACTGAGCTACCCATCTAGGGCTGTTTGCTTTTTAAATCTTACTTATGCATATCCTATAGCACAGGTGAAAGTTTCCTGCGTGTAGAGGGTGCTAGATAAACACACAAGGTAATGATTGATAATGAAACTGTCTATAAGAATGCAAAAGATGTGTCAAGGACCTGGGATAAGGAGATCAGTATGACATAGCATATCCCAGCTCTCCAGGAACTCACAACTGCATGGAGGAAAAGTGAGATAAATAATCATACAATGAAAAATGTACAATTTTTCGGGGTGAAGAGATGGTGGCTGAGGGGGAATTGAGCAGTTAACAAGGGCTTCCTGTAGTTGGGAATATCAGTAAGTGTTGTCAAGGAAAATAGGTAAGAAAGGGTAGGAACGGGATGGAATGGAAAGATAATATAAAAAAAGATGCTCTGCTTGCTCTCAGAGCCTCAGCACACTAATACAACCTAGTCACCAAATAATTCTTTTGTGTTTCCAAATAAAAATATCCTAAATGACAGCATCCTTTGATACCTTTGAAATAGAAAGGGAGAGGAATAAAGGAACCTCTGCAACTGCTTTGGGTTGAAAGTCACTCATTCATTTTTCTTCTTTTTTTAAATGTCTTGTAGAGAAAGTCTGTGGTTGCAGTGAGCTTCATAGCAGCATTTCTGTTCCTGCTGATCGTGCGCCTTGTAAATGAACTGAATTTCCCATTGCTACTAAACTGCTTTGGACAACCTGGCACAAAGTGGATACCTTTCTCCTACACCTTCAGGCGGCCCCTTCGAACTCACTATGGATACATAAATGTGAGGACACAAGAGGTAAGACCTCAGAGGGTTACCTAGGATTCAAGAGTATCCATGGTAACTGCTTTTCTTTAGGAACAAGATGACCTTCAGTCACTGAAGTTACTCTCTCTGCCCCACCGAGCTTCTCTGAGTCCGTGACATTTTCTGTCTTCTCATTCTTAGACATTTACTGACATGTGTTCAAGTCTGCTGCCCTTCCTACATCAAATCTGATTCACTGGCTTCCTGTGGAGTCGAGGAAGCAATTATCTGTTTTCCTAGTGCGTTGTTGCATAGCGTACATATCTTTCCATTTATTAACTCTGATCAGCAGTTACCAGCTAGAGAACTAGCTGGCTTTATTTCCTGGAGGTCAGCTGGTTGGGGACAGCTCTTTGTAGAATTGCAGAAAATCATTTATATTTTTTAAAACGCTATAATTCTTAGACCTGGAGCTAGAAAAGGTCAGCTGACTTTAAAATTCTTTAGTGGCTGCAGAGATAATGGTATTTAAAGAGTTTCCAAATTTAAAGGGGTTAAAATAATTTAAATCCTATAATCACAGGACCTCTAAATCTCTGTAGCCAGTTGATGGCACAGAAGAGAGTAGAGGCAGATCAACAACTAGAAAGTACACACCGTGTCAACACTTTTGCAAGCCAGGGTTTGTATCACAGAGAGAAGGAAAAAATAATGGACTTCACAAAAGGTGTGAAAGGTGTAGAAGCGGTTAATAAAAGTGTTTGCACCGTTTGTCATGCAGTGGGATGAATGCGAGGTTAATATTCATAGAGGCAAAGTCCAAGCCTGTTTGAAGTTGTCGGTAACGTGGGTACAAGTCCTCAGTGTCTGCATCACTGAGAGGGTTTTGGACCCGATCCCGCTGAAGGATTATTTTGTAAAGATACTGGAGAGGAGAGTCACCCGCAGAACGCTGCTCCTGCTCGGAAGGTCATCGTTAGCATCGGGACGGGTGTTAAAAGCTGGACGTGGGCCTTCCCCTTTGGCAGGCAATGTTATACTCAAGTCTTCGCATCTGGTTAATTTGATTCTTGGAAAATGATTTCTGTATCTGCAGGATTTACAGACTTTTTATTAGACCTTTATAGTTAAAAAGGAAAAGGCGCTATTAATAACACATAAATTCTTAGGAGCTGTACTTAATATTTTGTCCTTTAATTGGCTTTAAATTATTTTTTTAAAGGGCCCATTACTTGAACCTTGTTGCTTGTCCTAATAAATTGATTACTTGTATAAAAATTATCACAGAGGATAGTTTGTCTCACTCTCATGTTTTGTTACTTTTATTTCTGGCTGTCATTTAATGTTCTGTAACTCTTCTGGGTCCTGTTAATCACTTCATGGGCATGCCTGTCACCGGCAGAAAATGAAACATGTGACTGAAGTGTTTCACAACTTACTCTCACGAGGGAAATCCCACCCAAAATCCAGGACCCCTTCATTTATTTAAATATTAATGAGTTGGATTTTGGAGTGTCAATGGAAAAACTGACCTAGGGAAGCTGTTATTAAAGTTGTATTAACCGAGCTACCTTTTCTATTCTTTCGGTGTAGTTTTTAGTACAATGACTGTACTACAGGATATCGATCATTATTTTGATCCTGCAGAGTCTCTTTCTTGGGAGGAAGCGTGAGTACTGGAAAGAGTTTTTTAGGGTTTAAAGGCACACAGGCAGGCACGGTTTGAGTGAAAATTGGGATAACGATCTCAAATGGCAACATTATCATGAGGATCAAATAGAACAAAGCGCATGAGGTGCCCAGTTTCAAACTGATGCTCAATGAATGCGTTTCTTTTACCTCTCCGGCGCTTATCAGTTGTGACTTGAAGTGCTCAGTATGAATTAACACTAAAATACCAAAGTCCAGAATAACAGACTTTGTGTTTAAATTTTAAAGAATCTGGGTTCAGGGCAGTGAACTTACAAAGGAGCTCGCAATATCATTAAAAATCAAGGCTTTGCAACCTAAAACCACAATAAGGAGAGGGAAAAAAGCACAAGGAAAGTGTCACTGAATACCAAATACCAGATCGGCAAAAAAATTAAGGATCCGATAATAGCAAGTGTTGGTGAGAATGTGGAACAACAGGAACTCCTAAATACTGGTAGGTAGAATATAATAAACTGGAACAACTGTTTTGGAAAAAACAGCTTCCCGTTGTTGTGTAGAGTTGAAGACCTACATTCCATGCCCAGCATTTCCGGTCACTGACACATTCACTCAGACAAACTCAGCAGCACAGGCGTTGGCAGGCTGGGGCAACAGGCACGGCAGCGTGGTGCATAATCACCAGGACCTAGAGGCAACCCAAATGCCCCTCAGTAGGAGAGGGGGTTAAAGCCGTACTACATGTACTGGAGTACCATACAGCGATAGAAATGAAGAAACCGTCATTAGATATCACAGCATGTGTAAATCGTGCATGACTGTAATTTTGAGGGAAAGATGCAAAAATAAAAGAATACACACAGTGCAATTCCATTTATAGATCGTAGGAAGAGGCAAAACTAAATAATGTTGGTTAGGGTCATATATAGGAAGGAGTAAAACTAAAAAGAAATAAAAAGTAAGGAAATCATTATCTATAAGTAACAAGAGAAGTTGCTCTGAGAAGTTAATATTTGGTTTGTGAGCAGCGCGGGTCCTTGGGATATCAGCAAACAGCCTGTGTCTTCATCCAGTTGGAAGCTACATGGGTGCTCACATTCTAAATATTTTTAAGTATGCATTTGTGTCATTTTCACTTTTCTGCATGTCTATTTTATAATAAAAAATTTAAAATATATTCTGAGCCCAGTAGGATATTTATTGACCAGGAATCACCCAAAGCATTTCATCTGATTTAATAGCAAGAAATAACTAAAAAGAAGCAATGAGGCATTAAGCTAGTGAAAACAAACTAGCAATATTTGAAATGTGCAGTTTCATTTTATGTGATGACTAGCAGATATACAGGCACCTTCTTCTAGTTTACAGGTGATAGTGAGGCTCCATATTGTAGCATGAGTAAAGGTTATGAGCAGAAAATTTTTTATGGGGGTTAAAAACAACATAACGTCTAAATAAATGCTTTCCCTCCAGTTCTCAGCTAAATTGACAGGATAGCAGAATTTGGCAGGGAGGCTCTCTACTTCCCTCCTCATCGATTTTATTTTTCCTTCTCACAATCCCAGCCACTGCCATTGGTGTTCACCAAATAATAGCTCCAGGTGCAATCCTTCCCAGAGATAGCTGCATTAAATAAGATTTAGGTGGAAAATGTTTTCAAGAGCCAAAGTAATACAGCTAATATGGTAGGTGGTAGATTTTATATTCTGGGGCAAATAGCTTCAATAGAAACCTTCAAACCTTGCTCCGAAGGTGGCCACACACTCCTGTGTCCATGTTCACACTATTCATACCTGGAGAAGGGTCAATAGCCTTGGCTGAGCTGAGTCAAGTGAACATCAAGCTTATCTATTTATTTTAAGGTCTTGGTTTTTGAGGTTTTCTCAGAAGTTTTTCAGAAGAAAGCACAGGCTTGCTAGACACGGGCAGACATGCAAGAAATTTTTTAAACATGTAGATGTGCCTGCAATGATTTCCAGATCTAGAGAATCTGCAAACACATTCATTGCTGATGATAGTTTTACTGGCTGATGCTTCATCTGGACCAGACATTGCTGTCACTAGACAAAGACTTTATGAGAGGAAACGCCTATAAGAAAAAAATGTCTCTCCACTACTGTCAAAGACAAGGTGGGGGTGGTGATGGGGGTGGCTGAATTAGGTTGAAGATTTAGTAGGTGAAGTAGAGAGCTGGGTTGCTTGGGAGCAAAATCTGATTCTCTGTCTGGTTATCTTTACAAAAAATTGAGATGAGCTCTGGCCCTTTGGCGTGGCCCAAGGGGAAGTACAGGCAGCCTCTGAATCCGAGACAGCCTGCCCTGCAGGCCTCACGTGGAGCAGGTTACACCCCGTTCAAACTCAGCTTCATTATACCAGCTCACCCAGTTTCTGAATGATCTGTTCCCAAGGGAAATAAAAGAAGTAAAAATATAGGGAGCACAGAAAAGATAAACACGTGAACCTGTTTGTATTTCACATTGCTGCAGTACTTTTTCCTCCTGATCCCCAGCCGTGAAGAGGAATATGTTGTGAAAACTATGAGGACTATTCTAGAAGAATTAGAATGAAAAAATTGAAAGAACAGCTCCCTGTCTATGATTACAACTTAAATACGGTGCAGTTGGTGGGTGGCTCCCAGGCTTTGCCCTGTCGCTTTCCCTGGAACCAGTGCGGGTGAAGGTCCTCACATTTAGGGGAGGGGAAGTCTTGAGGATCAGGGAAGCTAAATGAGTGCCAGCTAACTGGGCAATTGCTGAAATCCTGAATTTTCCTGGCCACAGAACCCAGAATTCCTCATCCATACCGTGTCTGAGCTGACGACAACCATGAGGTAGCGTCAATACAAAGTTTGGACCAGGAGTGATTTTGGGAGAAGATTTATACCTCCCTTTGCTCCCCACCGCCATTAACTTCCTGATCCCCAAGCCGCCCACACTTGCCCTGCCAAGTCATTACTGCATTAACAGTACAACTTTCCACTGAAACAGGACTAAATTGGGGGGCCCACCTATAACATTAAGGCAGAGTTACTGCATTATTGACTGATCTTAGACGTAGTAAAAAGCATAACCCCTATGTGGTTGAAAAAAAATCTGTGCTTAACAATATCCTGTGAACTCTACTTTCTCCTTAACACGGTCTTCAATGATTCATTTTAGAACAATTAATTGTAGTGGATAGGGAAATTGTAAACTACTGAAGTATGGTAGGGCTTTGTTCAAGGCAGCCATTATTTCTCCCTGTTGTGACCGTGGCAGTTTTTGAGGAAAAAGGAAGAAGTTAACTTCAGGTAGATTTTGCCTCTAGTTTCCGGATCATGGAATCAGTCACACTGTGGTCTCTGTTGTTGGGTGACCTGCTGTGAAGACATTGCTCAGAGAGAGTGACCCGCAACCGATTTGCATTAACCACCAGATAAGCTCTGACACTCGGCAGAATGCCACATGCAGATCTTCCTGATAATCAGTGGGGATGACAGATGTCTCCCTCAGATCTGATAAGAAAACCTTAACATACCAGACATGTGGAGGTTTTCTGGTATTTGGGGAAGGGTGGTGACCTTTCGGATGGTCTTTAAGTGTGCTAAGTGAAGAAGCACACGATTTCGAGAACTTAGCAATCAAAATGTAGGGCTGTGTATGGATTTGCTTAATAATTTAATGAGGCCAAAACAACACCTCTTTAAAAAATGAGAAGGTTTGAAAGTCAGTGAAATAAGAGTACTTAGGACCAGTTGCTGTGACAGACAAGCCACACAGGCCTAATGAGAGATGCACATAACATATTGCTGTTGCAACAGAATTTCCCAAATTGTGGTTATAGCCACAATTAAGGAACGGAGCTGACATGCTTGGCGACAGAAACACACAACCCACACATCCAGATAAATGTCCACATATAATTAAAGCTGACATCAATGGGCTTTTTATACTTGGGAATACAGGCTTTGGACTTTACGTAAGTATATCGAAAACAATTATATGTAAGTATGTTTCAAAACTTTAACATTCACCAATTTAATTGTTAATTGAAAGCTGAATATTCACATTTGTATAAACATAAAAAGCAAAAGAAATTTCAACTGTTCAATTGCTATAGAAAAGGAAACAACTAAATTAACATATAATAAAGATTACTTACTTGGCATGTGCATATCGGATTCATCAATTTTAAGGTAATTTATCTTTCTCCTAAGTACGAGGGCATATATTTGCTGAGTGGAGAAGAGATTGTGTTTCTCAGTCTGGCTGTGAAATAGCAACTTCCATCCGGTGGCCGCCTCTCGAGCAGCCGGTGCTCTGGGGCCACAGGAGAGGGGCGGATGTCACGGTGCTTAAAACAGTTTCAGGAGGCATTTGTGGGAGAGGTGAGACATGTATGTGTAGAAGAAACTGGGTGGGATAGAAAGAAGAGAAAAAACAGAGTTGGACATGTAGGAAAGGCTTAATTCTTCCTTGTTCCCTTCTAGGTTCTTTGGTCCAATAATTAAATTGACATGAGAGAGATTACCACGAGAAAAACAAATTTGATTACATGTAGAACCCCTACAAAAACATGAGACCCCAAAGGCAGCCATGCGATTGAGGCTTCTATACTATCCTGATCCAAGGGAAGGAGTAGGAGTCCGGGGCTTCAAAGAAAATAATTCACAAGAAAATAAGAGGAAATTCGTAGGAAATGTGTACGTTTGGTATAATGTACAAATATTTCCCCTGCCATGAAGACAGGTTCCTCAGATGAAGAACTTTTATCTCTGGTAATAGCTCTCTTCCTGGTGTAGGACCCCTTTCCATGTAAATTGCCCTTATAAAAAGGTAACTTGTACTGTGTTTTCAAAGTTTCTCCCGTGTCTGCAGCTCAAAAGAATCCTTGTGCCAAAGAGGCACATCTTGCAGTGGCACATCCTGTTGCCCTTCTGGGAAAAGAGTGAAAGTAAAAGTTCAGAATACAAAGGTCTGTCCAGAAAGTATCCATCCACACTATGAAACATAGAGACATTTGCTGAAGAAGACACAAAAAACATTGTATGTAGGTTAATGAAACCACAGTCCCCTTCAAAGTAGGCGCCTTGGGACCTCACACAGTCCTCCCATCACCATCAGATGCCCCATCATATTATCCTGAATCTCACTGATGGTCTCAAATCTCTTCCCTTTTAAAGGTGATTTTCAGTTGTGGGAAAAGCCAGAAGTCACAGAGTGCCTAATCTGGGTTGTGGGGGGCTGAGTCACGTGGGTGATTTGCTGTTTCACCAAAAAACTGCATGAGATGTGATGCATGAGTGGGCTCATTGTTGTGATGAAGCTGCCAACCACCAGTTGCTAGTACCTGTGGCCATTTTCATCGTATTGCATCTCTCAGCTGATGAAGAACATTGAGGGTAATACTCCTTATTCGTTGTCTGGCCTGGAGGGGTGTACTTGTGGTGGACAACACCTTCCCAATCAAAAAGCAGTTAACATGGTCTTGATCTTGCTGTAGCTATGCCACGCCTTCTTCATCCTGGGGAAGCAGGGGACTTCCACTGGAGTGACTAGGCCTCCATTTTCAGATCATAGCTGTAGGCCCATGATCCATCTCCGGTTATGACCTTCTTGAGGAAATCTGGTTCATTGGTAGCGGTTTGAATCAAGTCATTAGCAACTGCAGCACAATATTCCTTCTGCTCCGGTAGCAAAAGCCTCAGAAAAATTTTGCCATGACATGTTTCATGCCAAGATTCTGGGACACAGTACTTTTGGGAATCCACAGGTTAGCATCTAGTTCTCTCACTGTCAGTCACTGATCTTTGTTGATTGCAGCCTGTACACATTCAGCATTCTCAGGTGTTCTGCTTGTTGCAGGCCTTCCAGAATGTGAATCACTTTCAACAGATTCTTGACCATCTTTGAAGTATTTGTGCCACATTTTTATTTGTACTGCCCTCATTACATCATCCCCAAAAGCCTTTTGATTCATCCAAATTGTTTCTGTGGAGGAATGCTCAAGCTTAATGCAAAATCTGATGCAGATTTATTGCTCTACTTGCTCAGTCATTTTTGAATGTGATGGCCACACAGTACACACGCTCACTCAACAGCCTCTACCGCCCCCACTGATTAGTACAGTGAGGTCATCACTGTTCACACATGTGCATTCCAGCCCACTCTCCTCGGCTGCCAGGTTACATCGATGTCGCACAAACCATTCTCGTTAAGTTAACAATGGCTTTACTTTTTCCAGACAGACCTCGTACACACTGTCCCTCTTCCTTGCATTCTTAGCACTCCTAGCAGGCCTAGGGTACTGCACCAAAGTCACACCTGTCTGTGCTGGTTGGTGGTCACCACTGCCTGGCACTCCATCAATTCATTTCTTACCTCTCTCTAGTTCCATTACCCTTCGTTCTAATTTCTGGGCTCCTTGTTCTGTTTGGTTGGTTAGGCAGTCTTGGAGAGCTCTTACGTTGGTGCTGCTGACCTGAAAACTACATAGGAGGCCAGGCCACTTATAATGCTTCCCTCTGCGTACCCCAGCATGGAAGTGTCACCCCATAACCATAGCACCCTGAGACACTGCCACATGTCTGTATGATTCTACGTCTTTCCAGAGAAGGAAATCAGACACATTTGGGGCAATACAGAAGCTAATCTGACTGAAATGCAATTTACCCTGGGTTATAGATGATAGAATAAAATTTTCTGGAAAGGGAAAAGCCACAAATACTTGTAAAACAGTAATTCATATAATATCCATATCCATTAACCAATTTATACAAATATACGGATAATACATCCATATATACATGCATGCTTTATACATATACACATGCTCACAGAACAATTTATACTTTCTTAAATATAAACATGCATAGACTATATGCCTATATATTACATTATATAATAAAATGGTTAATATATAATTATATATACACATATATAATAATATATATAATTAGCCATTTAGGTATATGCAGTGCCTCTTATGCTTGCCTGAGCTCCACCACCCCTTCATTACAGAAACAGTCGCCACCCTCCCGACCACAGGGGTGTGCAGAAGATTCAGGCGAGTGATTGGCCACATGAATGATTGGTCAAGAGGTGGATACGTGGCCCAAAATGAGCCATCCTGAGCCCTTCCCAGATTTTGTAGTTCTAAGTAATGCTGTGGGAAAGACCCTCTTTTCTTCGGTAACGGAGTGTTGAGATGCGGTTCTCTGGGCGTCAGTGGCTGCGGTCCCTGGAGAGAACGAGACTAAGACGCTGAGAGACACACTGAGCAGTGGCAGAGCTAACGTGAGGGCCTGGGCAATTCTCTAGTGCTGAGCCCAGCCGTTCTCAAAGCCAGTCTCCCCTTTCCCCTGTGGTCTGGGTAAATGAGCCAGTAAATCCTTCTTTTTCATGTCTGCTGGTTTGAATTATGCATTGGTTGCATGCCACCAAAAGAGTACTAATTGATATGCACATTATATATTACGGTCATTTTATTATAATAACCACCAAGCATTGTGAAACCCATCTTTAGACCAGGTGCTGCCTGGAGGATGAGAGGGGCCATTTTTTCAAACCTGTGCTTGAAACTTGCTGGGAGGCCGAGCATGGGAAGAACTCACATCCATCAGTCCATCTGTCTGCTCAGATGTCCACAGAGATACATGCTTCCCATCTTCCTACAGAGGGACATATATTTAGGAGACCAGCTTGTCTTTTGGAGAAGGAAAGTAAAGGTCTCAATTTTCCAAGGTCATAAAGCCAGAAAATGGCTGGACAAGACTGATAACTACTGACTTTCTAATCTTACTCAACTGATAAATCAAACACTTTTTAAATTTTAATTTTTCAGAAGAAGTCTTATCTATTGCTTTGAGACATCATCAGTCAAAATAGATTGATTTTCACTTTACAAGTCACATTTGTTATTGATGAAAGATCCATTATCATAGTTTTCAATGTAGTAATTGGTTCCCCAGGAAGATGTAAGGGGATTTTATTCATTACAGAACCTTAGGTGGGAAAAATGCCCATTTACCAACTGTCAAGCTAATACACCTGATAGGGGCCTGTTAGAAATCCAGAAATCAGACTTCCTCATTTGACATAAACAAAGTAAAACAAAAGAGAGCACTTCCCGAAGAGCACTTGGAGTTGAGAGTTGAAGAAGTTGATAGAATTACCTCCCTACCCCCACCCACGGTAAGAGTTTTTGTTCCAAATTCTAGTTCCAGTTAAATATCCTGAGAGATTAGCTGGAACAAAAAAACATTCATCACACGGCAGTTAGCATTCACTAAGAGTATTAGTCAGTCACAAAATACTTACAAGTATTTGCTCTGTTCCAGATAATGAACTAAGGATTAGCAATGAACCCCCCCCTCTAAAGAAAAATTAAAATTGGGGTTCACCAAGGAAGAGAATGAGACAGACCTTTCTGCAAGGAGCTGGAAAAATCCCGCCGAGAGGGCCTCAGCACTTCAGCATCACGGATTCATTCTGTTGCTGTTAAGAATAGTGAGCATTCAAGTGCCTTGAATGAAACAATTATATCAAATGTCTGGGAGATAATTTGTCACCAAGTAGATGGCATCACACTGTGATTTCTCATTTTCAGGAGTAGGCTTACAAAAGCTTACTTATAAAAGAAAAATATTCATTACAGAATTTTTACCTCAAAATTAGCTATAAGCTCCTATATCAAATGTTATTCCACAAAGTCTCAAAAAAAAAAAAAATGGAATGCCTGGTTAATAGAGAAATCCGGCTTATAGAAATGTGGTAAGTGGTTTTAAGTAGTAAAAAGAAAATGAAATTAAGAGTTCTGGTGTGGCAATATAGTGGTCCAAGATAACGAGACAGTTCTCCTGTGTTATATATAACACCAGGACATGCTGGATAAAATAGGATGTATGATTTAATGCTCAGTTAGTTAGCCTTGTCAGAAACAAGGGAAATCTTCAGGCACTAGAAACTGAGAAGGTATGGAAAGAGAAGTCAGCAAGAAAGCTGCCGGTGTGGTATCCTCGGGGTTTATCAGTATCAGTAACTGAGAGGATGAGTAATATTAACCCTACAAGACAGAAGGCAAGGCTGGGGTTCCCCAAAGGTGGACAATGAGATACCTGCCCCCACTCCCCACCCCCAACCAATCAGACCTAAAGCTGGACTTTACGAGCCCTACCCCCCTACCCTAATGAAAGAGGATGATAGGAAAGAATCCACAAAAATTGGCACAAAGAACAGATAAGGAAGCTTATTTATAGCTTTGATCTTTGGATAACAAAATTTATCCTTGGAAATTAAAAACACTAGATCTGTACCTTAGTGGTTAGTCTGAATTTTACGACTTGCATTGGCTAGGAACCCTGCAAGCTGGGAAATCAACCAAGAATTTGGTTCCCAGCTAGTGATAAACTGGGGCCTATAGGACTGAAATTCCTCTGGAGGGTATACCCACAGCCCAGACACATGAGATTCCTATAATGTGCCATGAAACATAAAACACAAGGAAGGGTCTAATTATTGTACTTATTCTCACACTTTCCTATAAAAATGCTTTGCTCTTACTGTTTGATTACAGTTTCCCTGTACCCAGCTGTGGTATCTTATAACACACTGCACATCACATTTGCTCTATCATCCTTTTCAATAAAAGAATTCCAAGTTCCAAAGTGTAACTGGTCCAAAGGATTTGGGATAAAGTATCATTGAGTGAACCTGTGCGCTTATACACTTCAAATGTTATCTTTTTGGGGTCCTTACAGACTGCATATTATTTCACTGAATTAACTAATCTTTCAAAGCCCCAGATCAGAGACTGTATTCCAGTGACTTTAGCTGTTCTGTGAGAGCAAAGGAAGAGACCGGAATTGCCGTGGTCAGCAAGTTCCATTAAATGGTTTCATGGAGCATCTGTCAGTTCATCAGGTCAGACCATTCATTGGATCTCGCTTGTGGAATCCACTGTGTGCTGGGCACTAGGCTATGTTCTTGTAAATTATAAAGAAGAAAACACTTTCTGTCTAAAAGTACAGAACAACTTTTCACAATGTTAAATGTTTGATAATAAGCAAGAAAGAAGTATATGTAGAGGTTTATGTCAACTCTAAATGTAGACACAGAAAGAAGATTTGCAGACAGTAGCTGAAGAAATTAAGTGTAGTGGTCTGTGTCCTGTGTCTGGGGGGCAAATTTTAGATGACTTTTTCCTTAAACATGTTTTACAGTTTTTCTACAATGAGCATGTATCGCACTAGAAAAATTACTAGAGTTAAGTACTTTATTTTTTTAAACAGCATCATTGAATACTCCAGAGCTGTTTCCATCACCCACCCCCCACAAAAAAAAAGAATTTAAAATGTCAAAATACATATATTGTTTGGAGTGCTTTTATGGTCTCTTAGACCTTCAACTGATTAGATAAGGCCCACCCCCATTATGCAGGTTATTCTGCTTTACTGAAAGTCTGAAGTTAAATGTTAGTCACACCTAGGAAACAACTTCACAGACACATCCAGAGTAATGTTTGACCAAATACCTGAGCCTTAGCCAACTTGACAAATAGATTAACCATAACAGTGCATAAGGCTTTTAATAAATCACTGAATTTGAAAATTTCTCACAAATACTCTATTGGTTATGTAGAATTATTCCCCCACATTGTATATGAGGAAATCAAGACTAGGACAGACGATACAACTCACGCCAAGCCCCACTTGTTCCAAGTGGCAGGACTGAGTGTTGAAATCCAGACCTCAGAGCCCCAGGTTTTAATGATACGCTCAAGCACAGGAGGAAGAGAACCGATGTGTTGACACATCATTCTCCATGCTGGCTCTGCTTCCTTTGCTCAGGTTCACCGGCCTGTACCTCTCATATGTGACTTCATCTTCATTGCTTTTGATGAGTTGGATGATGATTGTAAGAGTTGAGATTTTATTCGCTGGTATGAGCTGCTGCAGGTCAATCATCTTGTTGCAGCCCGAGTCTGGGCTGCTCACAACGGCGAAGCTCTCCTCCTGACTTTCGCTCTGTTGCGCTGGTCGGCATAGTGGCCGCAGCACTGCCTTTCTTGCTGTCTTGCTGATGAATCGACCTCATATATCTCTCTTCACATTTTTCACAGGATACAATGCCCTGCTTGGGAGTTACTTAAGCCTTGACTCAAAGCAGCATGGTTGATGACTGCGTTGTATCCCTAACTACACAGAGCCTCTTAACCCTGTATTCTTGAGCTAATATGCGCTTTCAGACAGGATGTGTTCAGCACATGATGACTATCCCAGATCAAAGAACTAGTGGGATATGGTAATATAGTCTCTTGATTTAAACTTAGGTGGAAATTAACTTTGTTTGCCAGAAAGCCACTAGGATGAAAATGAGGCAGTTTTAGGTGCCGAGCCATATGCCAAATAGCCCTTCTATTTCTTTCTTGAACATCTACTTCAGAGAAGCAAATGTGTCCTTGATATTTTTGAGAGCCACGTGAATATGATGTGACTCCAACTGCCCTGATCATCTTCAGAATTTACTTACTTATTTAGTGCATGGCTCTGTGGTCAATTGGCTTATTTACTTCTCGAAGCTGGCATGATCATTGCAATTCTCCTTTTCATTAAATATGCCACTCTCAGGCTGTTGTTATTATTCCCACTTAGAGTCTGGGAATGGAGTCAGCTAATTTGAGGTCATTTAGCCCTCCGGTGAGTGGTGTGCCTATGTTAAAAAACCTTATGCTGACAGAAACACAGGGATCACAGCGACAGAATATTATTCACCATCTGAGCCACCTTGACATTTTCCTGCTAGCAGGAAGCTTTCTTTTTTCTTTTTTTTTTTTCTTTTTGCTTGTAATATAGAAGAATGCATCTTAAATTCTGTAGGCTACACAATCATGCCCATGAGCTTTCTCTTTTCAATGCGTCTCGCCCTCATAAACTAGTTTTCTCTGTAAGTGATGTTAAGTATGCAGAAAGCCAATTAGGAGATTTCACTTAGGATTCCTTCTCTTAACTGTGTCTCAAAACTTTCATGGTGTAACGACTAGAAAAATACATGAGAAGAAGAGTAATGAATTCTATATTAGTCCTTCAGTAGCTCAGCTTCATGCTTCAGTTCAAACTGGCACGCTCTTCTCTGCTGTCTCTACATATAGAAAATCTACCCATTCCTCAAAGCCCCGTCACAAGTCTATTTTCCTTATTGCTGATTTGTTAATTCTCCTTAGAAGTCATACTTCATTCTTTTGAACTCTTCCAGCATTTTTATGGTAACTAATAATGCTAAACATTTGTATTATGCTTTGCCAAATTTGTGGACATTATTCCATTTAATAAATAATTCTGTGAATGTGGTAATAGCTCCCCATTTTAAATTGAGAACATTTAACAAATGGAGCAAAGAAAGGTTAAGGAATTTGTTTATATGCCACACAGCTGTCCTCTGTCTCCGCCAGGTCCTCTGTCTCTGCCATCAGATCCCTTTCTTTGCCAGGTGTTTCCTGTTGGTTTCAAATCATCGTCACCTGGGCTAACCCTTCTTGAGGACCTCTCTTTGTTGGCGTTCTTCTAAGTTGTTTATATGCAGCAGGAGCAGCAACAGTAACACCGAACACCTCCTTGCCAGATACTCAGTTTTCAAAGCAACTCTGTGCAGTAGGTACCATTATTTTCCTGGTGTTAACTAATGAGTAATCCAAAATTTGGAGAAGTTAAGTAACTTATTCAAGGTCAGGTAACCCAGGAAACTACAGGGAGCATCACTGTCTTTCTATATCACAAATCTGGTGTCTAGTCAGTGAAAATGCTGCAAAAACTCACAATTGCCAGATACCAGCTTTTACTCACCATTGCTACAGAAAGATTGCGTTCCATCTCCTTCTGCACGTCAAATATTTCAGGAGAGCATTCCATTGGCAGAGTCTAAATAGCATTTGGGACCCTAGTGGTAGGAAAGTTTGGGAAATATACTTAGCTTTTCAGCCCTTGCTACGCAGGATTGGGGAAGAAAGAGCGCAAAAGCAGATAAAAATGGATACTGAGTACCAATAGACCATATCAGCATAACTATGATAACGATGCAATTCTGTTGGCTGCTCCTTTTGAGGAAGAGCCTGTTAAGGTGGTTGTTGAATATTTAGTCACTTAGCTGTGCAGTGGTTTCACCCCACCAGTTGGGGGTGATGAACAACGGCATAGCTTGATGTTAGAAACATAGATTGCATGTTAACGAGAAGTAGAATAGTGGACTGACAAAGGAGTGGGTGTTTTCTACAGCTTGTGAGGAAAATTAGTCTGGCAAACAAATATCCATTGGGCTATACCCAGATGCCTTCTGATTTGCTGTCTGTCAGTCGGTGGATATGCAACTACCCAAATGCTTTCTTAATCCTTCCACTCTCAAAGCAGTGGTTGAGTAGAACCTTTGCTCCCTGCTTCCTGCTCAAATGCTAACATGCTATGTCTTGTGCAGACCATCATTTCCTAAATGCTCTTCAGCTTATTTATTTAAATACTGGATAAATTGGCACCAATTCCTCCTCTGACCAGTTGTTTGCAGGTCCCATTCTAGAATGAACATGTCCATCACGGTATTTTCGCCACTACTTCCAACTGGTAAGGGCAGAGTTTGCTCCGATGACCATCTGTCTCAGGTGGGCCTTTGTTTGAAAACGTGTCCATACTCCTTTTATGAGGAATAAATGTCAATGTAGACATTTCTTTACCAAAAAGAGTAGTGCCTTAAAAATGACTAGCTAATAATCACTGTACTCAGGGTATTGTATCTTTTCCAATTATTCCTCTCTTTTTAGGAAGAAACCTACCTGGAGTGTCTCATGGATTTTCCTCCCTCAAGTGTGTTTTCCGGGAGTTCCCTGCAAGACTGATTGGAACACAAAGATTTCAGTTCATGGCATCCTGCTAATCAGCTCAGATTTGTTAAAGTCATTAGTGTTGGAAGATTTCTCGCACTCACAATTCCCCTTAGCCAGAGTTAATTCTGTGGCAGCAGTATTAGTGTGGGCAGGGTGTATTCCACCAACCCAGTGTTCTTACCAGAGCTCGCCCCTCTTAATGACAGAGGGATCCCCATCGGGACAATAAGGCATTTGGTTCAGACGTTCTGTGGGAGCTAAACCAGCCAGAATGCTCTTCTGGGGGTTTCATCACTAATCTGCCAGCAACTGGAGCCTGGATCCCATCAATTCCTCTTTGCTAAAGCCTTGCCATGTGGCAGACTTTGTTTATCCAGTCATTTCCTTTTTCTTGTTTTCTGATTCATGAAAGAGATATGAAAATGCTTGGAAAAGTTGGGACTCAGCCAATTGTTAGACTAATTTCTTTATGTTGGTCCCCATAGTGTTCAGATTGAGATAAGGTCCTTAAATTCACTGAGCTCTAAGTTGCCTTCCGTAGAACAGTCGATGCCACTTCCGTGGAAAGAGATAAGACCATGATGAGTCAGGTTTTCACCACGTTTAGGCAGTGCTACCTGTTTCAGAGCTAATGACATTCCGTGAGGGAGTGGATGAGGTGGTTATAAGGTTGGAACTTGTGTTCCAGATCAATCCACACACAGTCTTGAAGACCTTTAGGTCTCTGACATCTTCCCGTCTTTCAGTTTGCCTCTCATGGCACCCACTCCCTACGGAGCCCCATGCTTTGGCCATACTCTGTCAGTTCAAATTCCAAACTAACAATGAATTTTATACATTTCTGAATTTTCTAATGTTTGCCCCTCCCCTCATTGCCCTGGTGAACTCCTCACGTTCTAGGCCTTTTCTGATTACCTCCATTTTCTTTATGTGCTTGTATTTCTAGTGTAGCCTCTACCTACTTCTATCAGAGCACCTACACCCACTTATTCCCCTTAGTGCGTATAGAGCTGACTTCCTCTACAAACTGCATGCTCCTCAAAGGTAGCATCTGCACATCTCAAGTCCTTTACGTTTCCTTTCTGCCAGTAGTGGTGCCTTTACTCAGAGAGAAACACATCCAACAATATTTTAAAATGTGGGAACTTCAGTGTAGTATTTATTTAAATCCTAACAGGAATGCAAATTAGTTGCTCTCTGTAATTATAATATATTCAGTAGGTGGGCATACTAAGCAAAATTTGCATGTTATAAAATCACAGGAAGGAAGGCCAGTGATTGGAAGGTATGAAGGCAGATTTGATCTCAGTGTAAGTAATAACTTTCTGGGCATTAAAACTGTTCAAAATTGGAATGTGCTATCTTATCAAATAATGAGCTCTCCATAACTGAAAGTATTCATAATAAGACTCACAGGGATGCTATTAAATATATATTCTTATATCGGTTTGGAATAGGTGCTTGCCAAGATCTCTTCTAATCTTAGATTCTATTTTTATCTCTTTACCTCAGTTCAGATCTCATTAGTTTTTTATAATTGCCAATTGTGGATCCAATATCCATCAATTTATCTCAGCCTTCACTTAAAATTTTTTATTAATCCAAGTCAATGAAAACATTCTCTTCTGCCTCACTCCCCAATCAATCTAGCTTCCTTGTTTATCCATATTTTCTTTCACACCTTGTTTATGTGTATCATAAATTTCCTAAGACTTCTATAAATGTCTTTCAATTTGAGTCAACCGTTACATGACTGATAGGCCAGACGAAGTAAGAGATACAAAGAAGATACGATAGTGATTGTGGTAGCTGGCATTTATCAAGTGCGTACTAGCATTTTACATATATGAACACACTTGTTATGCACAAAAATGCCATGTGGTAGGCACTGTTTTTCCATTTGGTAGATTAGAATACTGAGGCACAGAGAGATTAATTAATTTGCCCAACATCATAGAGCTACTAGGTTGAAGAATCCAAGCAATCTGATCTAAAATCTGAACCTATAACCATTAAGCATTACTGACTCCTATTAAATAGATTTAATAAGATACTATATATTTTCAAAGGTGATTTTACCTGGTAGAATTACGTGTGTTTATTTTCCAGTAGACACTGTAGTTTTTGTCTTTACTTTTCCTAAAGCTTCCTTCTTTCAAGCTTCTCTTTATTGTTGTTGCTTTATAGTGTTCTGGCAATGGTGAACTAAATCCACATATATCTAATCTATACCATTTCTGATTTTCTAAACATGCTATCTAAAAATATATCTGCAGTTTGAACTCATAGGGATATGGTTCTATTTCATATTATGTTAATTGTCCTCTACTAAGCACCCTCCATTCACATATAACTTTTGTTGGAACCACAATAGTATAAAGTAATTCAGTGACAAATTAACTTCTTCTTTAAGCACACTTGAGTCCTTGGAAAGTATAATTTAGAGAAGCAATGTTCAAATTTTAACATGTATCAGCTTTAACTAAAGGATTAGGTAAAACACCAATTGCTGGGCCCCAACCTGAGGGTATCAGATTCATTTTCAAAAGTCTGCACTTGTAACATATTGCCAGTTAAAGCTGCTGGTTCTGGTCCTGAGACCGTACTTTGAGAGACCAGGCATTTTAGAGGTTAGTCTGGGTCACAGGTATCACAGGTACTTTTAGAAACCTTCACAGGTGATTCTAGTGCACACCCAGGAGTTATATCTATTAGTAATATTACTCTAAGTCTTTCAAAAAGCTTGACCTGATACCATCCAATCCTCGACTGACTTTGTTTATTCTAGAACACTGTATTTTTCACTATTTGATAAAATGTCTTCCCACACAATACTTGCTCCGAAAGATCATTTGGGAATAGAACTCTGCCAGAAGTCTACGTCAGTAAAAACCAAGCAAGTGATTAATTGTGGCTTTTAATATCTCCTTTTTCAATTTATGTTTTCCAGTTACTACCCATGACCCAGCACATAGCGATGCTCAAGGAATTTTTTTTAAGTGAAAGGATATTTGAGTAGGCTAGATTGAATGACCACATATCTCTAACCATGTCAGAATAACTTTATTTTTTCTGATAAAAAGTATTAATTTTAGTGGTCCAAAAGAGCCATGTCAAATTGTTTTCCTCCTCTTGCTATTTTCAGTTTTTCCAAATTGGTCTCAGCCAGCAGTGCCACAGCTGGACGGGCTGCGTGGGTTTTAATAAGGATTCCCATTTCTGGGAGGGATAATGAGCAAGTCTGGAGGGCAGGGTCAGACGCCCAACACCTGCCGGACACAAGGCAAAGATTAAAATGCACAGGCGGTGTGAGAAGTCTGGAAGGAAGCTGCAATTTCTCACTGTGGATTTCCTTAGAGTGCCATTAGCTCACCAAGTAGAACACAGGGTAGATTGCATTTACATGAGGGAAGCCAGTTAGAGCTCAGTTCTCTTAATTTATTTTTCTGGCATCATTTCAATTATTTGTTGCAGTAATAGAACTTTGATCCAAAATATGTTTTTCAGTATTGTATTTCTTAGCGTTGCAAGGCGCAGAATATTTTCTGTTTTTCCCTGATGATTGTCATGGACGGCCTTTAAATCTACTGCGTGAGTAAATCCTAAGGCAATGGTATAGACATCTCCGGTTCCAAACAGCAGTGTTTCTTTGTGGTATAAACAAGGCTCTTCTGTCCTTTTCAGCAGGGTGCAATCGATCATGGACCTCAAACACCGGACAGTTTACAACACAGTTCTATTCTAATTTGATCTTCACTAGAAGTTTGTGAGGTGATCGTTGGGATCTTAACCTACTATATAGCTGATGAAACTAAGTCACTACACGTTTAAATGATCTGTTCAAAGTAAAACAGCCAGCGAGTGGTGAGGGCTACGCCGACCTCTCAGGTTTTCTCACCCTGGCTTCAGGCTGATTCAAGTCACTGCACTGCCCAGCACCTTTTACTGCCATTTGACTGATGAGAAAATATGAGGCAGGGGAGTGAGCTTGGTCAAGGTCAAAGGCGAGGGTGAGAGCTGATTCTGAAACCAGATCTCTTGAATTGAGGCAGAAACACATCCCATCTTCCCATACCAGACAGATCCCTTCATTATTCTCCCCTCCCATTGGTCTGCTGCGTGCTTGTGAACAGCAGCTGCGCTATTAGCCCATAGCCAGGGCTTCCCCCAGAGGAGCTGAAGTGCTGCCAGAGTGGAGACCAGCGGGGCTCATTCACTTTACAGGCCAAAGAGGACATTTGCATGTGCCTCTCAGCCCCAGTTGTTCAAATCTGCTCACAGCTGGAGGGATGACAGGTCCACAGAGAGGCCAGTTTCTGATCTTCAGACTCCCTTCCCACCAGATCCATCCCCTCCTCTTGCTTAAGCAGAGGACAGCCTGAACTCCCTTGGATGTGGAGCACAGTAATTCCCATGGTCCCCAGGCACCCTCTGGCTGCTGTGTCAGCAACTGGCTGCTCGCCCAGGCTCTGCAGGGCTCTGGAGTCTGGAGCCTGCTGGCCCGGAGGCAAGAGGGCTACCAGATGTGCATGCTAACAAATGGCAGGAGCTGCTGTGCGATTATAGTGGTACAGAAATAAGTCGGGGAATTATCTCTCCCACTGGGTTGGAATCAGAGTAACTGAGGCAGCAAACAAACTTCTCTTTGTGTGTGAGACGGAACTGGCGTACTTCCGTTTAGGTTGGTTTTCTTCTTGGAATAAGACTGCTGTGAGCTGTCTAAAGGGTGAATGAAGGGTTTAAAAGCAGGTTGTCTAGTGCTTGATACCTAACATGTGGCCTGGAGGCCACCCTCCCTTGGGGGCGGGTGAGAATTGTGGAATCCAGGAACCTGCCCAGACCGAGGGAATCGAAATCTGCATTTTAACAAGCCCTGCAGAGGGTTTGCTTGCCTGTTTGAAAAGGCCTGACCTAAGCAATACTCATGAGACTGGGGAGGATCTTGGAGGCATGTGAGACATGGGGACAGTGACCCTTCCTCTGTACTTTTGGAGCATAACTTGGTCACATTAAATGGGGTGATGTTCATCCTCTAGTACTGGGGATGGCGTGGTAGTAATCATCCAGGTTTTTCTGGCCTGGAATAACATTTCCAAAGGGCTGTGTGAAGTGGTACCTGTCCAGACAAGGAATTTGTGGCTACAGAAGCGCCACAAGGCTTTGGACCACGTGGCCCTCTGTGGAGCAGCTACTTACTCCACTGCACCCTGCAGTCAGAAAAACCCACAGCTGCCCTGCGCGGAGGAGCCGCGCAACTAATGGAGGAGCAGTGTGCTGAAAATGATGTTGTGGCTATTAACATTTTTATGGGTGGACTGCTTTGCAAAGCTGAGGGAAAATATTACTCTTCTAGGATTAATATATTTAACAAAAAGTCTGCCAGGAGAGGAGGCTTTTGCTGATAAATAGGATTTTGCTGTTGATTTATCTAGTAATGGAGACTTAAAATTACAGGAATCGATGTGTATGTGAAAGCCATTGTCATTTGGTTAATTATGTTTTGCCAGCATTATGGGGAAGCACTTTACGCTCAGGGCAGTCAAAAGTAGTTTAGCCAGTGCCCTGTGCTGTGAGTGATGGGCTGAAATGCAGATAAAGGCAAAGACACCTATAATTCCAGATTCCTGGACACTTTGATCCCTCCAGAGGCTTGCCTTCCCCACCCCCCTGTACTGAAGTGGTGGCATTTAGGTCTGTTTCCTCTGGTACAGTGGTCTTTAACTGGGGTGATTTTGCACGACCCCATTATCTCCATGGACCATTCATGAATATCTGGAGACATTTTGGTTGTTGTAACAGGTAGGGAGGTGATGTGGGTAGAGACAGGGATAATGCTGATGCTAAATATCCTATAAGGCACAGGACAGTTCTCACTCTCACCCAAACACAGAATTATTTGGCCCAAAGTATCAGTAACGTTAAGGTTGGGAAGCTCTACTCTAGAAACTCCAGCTTGGGATTCTGACCTGCAGAATTGGGACCAAGTCCATAACCTGTTTGTCAACAGGTACAGAAAGCAGGCCTATGGGGATTGTAGTCATGTAGACCATGTGCCAGGAGAGCCATCAGGATGGAGTCTAGATGAGCAAAGCATCGCAGAGGCTGGGTGGTTTCCAGGGCACTGCCACCTGCCTGCCATTGGTGGTGATGCTCTTATCAGGATCATTCTCAGATTTCCTTTTTCTTCTTTGTGATGGATCAGCTATTGGTTTGGAAGGCCTAACCTGCACTACAGTCTCAGCTCTGCTGTTAACTAGCTGAGTGACCTTGAGTGTGGGAGCAGAATAATGGCCCCATAGATGTCCTGGGACCCATGAAATCAGTACCTTACATGCATGACACAGGGGACAATGTGCAGGTATGATTAAGTCGAGGATCTTATCTTAAACCGAGGAAATTACCCTGGAATATCGGAGTGGCCCCAGGTAATCATTAGGGTTCTTTTAAGTGAAAGATGGAGACAGGAGAGTCAAGGCCAGAGATTTAAAGATGCTCTATTGCTAGTTTTGAAAATGAAGGAAATTTGGAGGAAGGGACCATCAGCCAAGGAAAGTGAGCCACCTTTAGAAGCTGGAAAAGGCAAGGAAACAGATTCTCCTCTAGAGTCTCCAGAAAGAACATAGACCATCCAATACTTTGATTATAGCCCAGTAAAGCTCACGTGGGACTGCTGACCTCCATAATCAGATATGAATGTGTGTTGTTTTAAGGTGCAAAGTTTGTGGTAATTTGTTATAACAGCAGCAGGAAACTAATATATTGAGTCAGACATTTTTCGTGACATCCCACTGTAAAATGGGCCTCATCCATTCATTCAGCAAGTATGTTTTAATTGCCTATTATGTGTCAGGCCCTATTCTAAGCACTAGGGACAAAGCAGTGAACAACACAGACCAAGCCCTACTCCAGTAGTGACAGGAGAGCAACAAACAACAAAAAATTGTTCATGTATAGAGAATATATAAGTGATGAGTGCTAAGAAGGAACATTAAAGCAGGCAAGGGAACCGGAGTCGCTGGTTATTTCCTAGGAGGTGTTCAGGAGGTGCTCTGCAATAAGGTGAATATCTGCAATAAGGTGAATATCTGCAATAAGGTGAATATCTGCAGTAAGGTGATAGTCAACAGAAGGCTCGATCCAGGGAGAAAACCATGCAGATATTCAAAGGAAGGCTGTTCCCAACAGAGGAAAAGCAAGAACACATGCCCCGAGCTAGCAGCTTCAGGGATTTAAAGTGCAGGGAGGGGGTCAGTGCAGGTGATAGGAATTACCATATTTTTAGGACTACAAGACACACCAGACAATAAGATGCAGCTAGGTTTTAGAGGAGGAAAATAGGAAAAAAAATTTAAAGCAAAAGATGTGGTAAAATATTTAATAACCTGTGACCCCGCTCCACCACCACCCCCCTTCACGGTGAACCAGGTTAGCTGCATTCAGACTATAAGACGAACCCCCTTTCCCTCCCGGATTTGGGTGGGTGAGTCTTACGGTCTGAAAAATATGGTACTATACAAGGCTATTGTGAGAACTCTGGGCAGCATACAAGAAACCCCTTGGTTTGCTTCAAAGCGCTTTGCAAATATTAGCTATAAAGCCCTGGAAATGGTGCAAAGAGGCCCAGAAATAGCATTATTTTTCCAACATGGAGCTGATGGAGATTCTGTGTGTGCGTTTCAGTTGGCAGACCTTTCGGGGGTGGTGAGGGTGGGTAAGATGGATAGGAGGCCATTGCCACCACGTCCAGCTTCACCTCTTGTACCTGTGTGGTCCAGGAGGCCCACAGGCCAGGTGGGCTTAGAGCATGCAGTTTGTCTCTCACTTGAGTGCACGCCACCCTAGGAGAGAAATCACAAAGGAATTGGCAGACCTGGGCCCCTGCCTGGCCATGCCCTAGAAAGAAGCCTGAGAAATAGCCTCCGACAGCCCTGTCTTGCCGGCAACTAATCCCCCGGGAGGAATCAAACTCTGCCAAAAGATGGAATTGAAACATATTCAGACTCTTCTTCTTCCAAAGCAGGTGGTGAAATGGTCTAGCTTTTATCAAAAGCTGAGAAAACTGAAATGCTGAAATGCTGCATGTGGCATTGTGTTTGGGAGCAGGGGTGGGAAGTTTGGAGAAAGATCAGGGTGCAAGGCTCCCAGAAGTCTCTCAGAGTCTAGGGCTGGCCCGTGCACCCACACATGAATATCCTTGGAGTAAGGGCTTTTCCCATTGCATTTTGCATCTCTAATCTCACAGTGATTCAGGCAAGGTCACAGTGATGTGTGTGTTTTACATTCTTCTTTGTGCTGAATAATCCACTCATAGCTGAAAGGCATTTCAGTCATTAATTTGATTATCCCGTTAGATGTTTTTTTCCCCTAAATGAGTTTTTCTAAGCTGTCTTTCCCTACTTTTTGATAGATAAATGAAATAGCTTCAGAAGGGAAAGATTAATGTGTGTGCTTTATCATCTGAGTGGGGAAGATTTCTCTTTTCAGACACGTAGTCAGAAAAGTAAAGTGGCCACCCTCAGCCCACCACTCCTTCAGGGAAAGAACCTCTGTCGTAAAACCTGCACTTGGATATGTTTGTTCTGAAGTCTGGAGGGACTGCTGGAGGGAAGGTAAGAGCACACTAAGCAAGACAAGCAACTACAACTCAGGAGGAATAAAAACAAAAAGAGGGTGAGATCAGCGGGTGCTCTGTTCTGTTGGGAACTGAATCTGTGTCCTCAAAAGCTTGGGAGCACAGTCCAAACCACACAGAGACCAGGCAGGCAGCCAGGATGGACAGCTAGAAAAACTTCGAGGAACCGTGGCTGGTAAGCCACTGGTGTGCAGAGCTTCCCTATCCTCAAGGTCAGAACAAATTCCTGTGTTACTTCTTTCTTGTGCTCAACATCTAAAGCAAGACCCTGCAGAATACAGGGGCGAAATGACCAAACACATCCTTCTGGCTTACAAGTGCTTTGATAGTCTTTGTCTTTCATTTTCTTAAAGCCTTGGTGGCATGTTAATGTCATGGACCAGTAGGGTTCCCTTGTATCATAGGACAAATATGTGAGTGAGAAGTAATTGTAAAGCAAGTTTTTACCGAAGAATTAAGGCCATCTGTGAGAATTGCTTCAAGTATCATATTCTTCCATTTATTCATTAAAGAATTGTGGTGCTCACCAAATGCCAAGCCCTGAGCTGAGCATTAGACATGGGGCAGGTGCACCATAAGACCTCAGCCTGGGCCTCTTGGAAACCATAACATAAATGGTGGGAGAGCAAACAAGTACACAAATATGCAATTCAATGATGTTGCCTAGTGTTATGACAGAGACAGAGAGGATATTATGCTAGGGAGTTACACCTGGCAGGTGAAGGACAAGGGACCCAACTTTCAGTGGCCAAGGGTGGCCTTCGTGAGATTTCAGCGGAGACCTATGAGATAAGGAGGAGCCGGGGATATCGTTACAGGCCGGGAATGGAAGCGCAGTCATGCTAGCCCTTCTGGAAGATGGGAAGCCCGGGTTCACAAAGGGAGATTCTGATTTATAGTCACAAGGTCTGAGAGGAGCCTGTCAGCCTTCCCAGGTCCCCTTCCTACCTGCCCCCCTGCCTCCTGAAATTCATATTCCCCTTTCCTGAATTATTTTTTCTCCTTAGCTACTACCAGTATCTGATATACACTCTAATTTACTGATTTATTGCCTGTCTCCCCCACTAGAATGTGAGCTCTGTGAGAACCTGCATTTTGTCCCTTTTGTTCACAATGGCTGTGTCTCCAGTGCCTAGAGGAGGAACGGGGTGTTCAGCGAATATCATTTTTACTACACTAAGCTATTTCGTTTTGCCTGTGGAGAGGAGTGTGGCTTAGAAGAAATATCAAGAATTTTGAAAACTGCCAGAATCTTTGCAGGGCTGTTGTGAGATCTACATGAGAATGTGTACATAAAAAATGAGTTCCACGCTGACATGTAATAAGGACTGAGCAAGCATTCCCTTGTGGTTCCCCCTTTTCCTGGGTGTGCTCAGTGAGGTGAGCACTGCAAACACAGTGAAGTAAGAGCAGGTGATACTTACTGTTTGCGCGCACCCTTGTTGGGCCCCTCCCTTCTCTTTCAGTGTCTTTCTCTGTCACACACTATGTCCAGCTCTAGCTTTTTGTCATGCCCCATCCAGTCTTACTTGTTCGTCGTTCAAGGCCCTCAGGATCCTTGGCTTCTGTTCACAAGAGAATATCTGTAAGTCTGCAGCCAATTCATGTTAAGCCCTCAGCTGGCTGCTGCTGCGCCCTCCCCACTGTGTGTGGCTAAGAACAGGTGAAGCAGGCAGAGGTCCCCTCACCTGCTGCTGGGCTCAGCCTCCCTCCACCAGAGGGAAGAGACGCTGCCGCTGGGCCATGTCCATGCTTGCTGACCAGCCTCCGTTAAAGTCTGTTTGAATCCCTTTTCCTCAGAAGAATGAATATAGTAGCCCCCCTTCATCCACGGGGGATGCCTTCCAAGATCCCTAGTAGGTGTCCGAAACCACAGATAGTACTGAACCCCACATGTAATATGATTTTCCTATACATAAGTACCTATGATAAAGTTTAATTCATAGGCGCAGTAAGAGATTAACAACAAAAACTAATAAAGTAGAACAAGTACAACAGTTATAACAATATACTGTAGTAAAAGTTATGTGAATGTGGTCTCTCATCACCAGAGGGAACGGGGCTGTGGGGTAGAAGAGGGTAAAGTGAGGATAAAGGTGATGGAAGGAGACTTGACATTGGATGGTGAACACGCATACAATATACAGACAGAGTGTTACAGAATTTTGCACCTGAAACTGGCATGATTGTATTAACCAATGTATGCCAGATTGTATTAACCAATGTATTAACCAATGTCACCCAATAAATTCAATAAAAATACCTTATTATGCTGTACCCACCCTCCTCGTGATGATGTGAGATGATGCTGTGCCCTCGTGATGAGATGAAGTGAGGTGAGCGACACAGGCATGGTGACCTAGCGTTAAGTCCCCGTAAGTGTTACAGGAGCAGGAGCACGGTGATCCCGCGAGCCCAGCGAGCCCAGCGGGTAGCCGAGACAGCTACTAAGTGGCTAATGGGTGGGCGGGTGGTGTGTACAGTGTGAGGCACTGGACGTGGGGATGGCTCACGACCGACCCTGGCACGATGGAGGGGAACGGCGAGGGGTTTTATCATGCAACTCAGAGTGACATGCAATTTAAAACTATGAACTCTTTATTTCTGGAATTTTCCTTTTACTATTTTCACACTGCACTCTATCACAGGTAGCTGAAACTGAGGAAAGTCAAACTGTGGATGAGGGGGACTACTGCTGTACAGAGGAAGGGAGAAAGCAAGGCTAGAGATCAGAGGCATCGAGAGAAGACTGGTGTAGAGAAGAAAGGGAGGAGAGAGAAGAAAAAAGACGAGAACGAATGAAAGAGCAAAGGAGAACAGAGGCAGTGGGTAACCACGCCTGTTAAACGCTGACCTATCTTAGACCCGTAGAGCAGAGGTTAACACCAAGGTCTGTGAAAATCCTAGCAGGGTAGTATCTCTACTTTGGAATACTGTATCCAACGCTAAAAGTAATAATACAAGACATTTATTGAACACCTGCATGTTCCTTTCAGTTGAAGGCAAATCCTATAATTCCTGTGCTCAGAATTTTTAAAACAGTTCTTGTATTACTCAGAGTAAAAACCAGTAGGCTTATTGGATCCTCTCCCCAACCTCACCTCTCAGTATGATCCACTTCCCACCCCCATCTCTGAAAATATTCCCTCCCACTCTCTTCTTTGCTCCCACTATTCTACTACATTGGCCTCCTTGCTATTGTTGATCAAACTGTCCTACCTCGGGGCCTTTGCACTGGTCTTATTTAGCCTAGAGCAATCAGTCTCTCAGGTCCTCATGATTTTCTCTCTGCTTCTTTTGGGGCTCTTTGTTCTTCACTTCCTAAGCAAAAGTTCCCAGGGACAACCCCTATAAAATGTGAACTTCCCATTGCCATTACTTCCTCCTGGTATGCATCTTTCTTACTTTGCTTAATTTTCTTTATACTACTTATCATCACTGGTCATATAATATTATTTTGTGTCAATTGTTTGTCTTTTTTAACTCTAGCAGATTCACAAGTACTACATCCTCACAACAGCCCTGGAAGGTAGATACAGCTTTTTATTACCCATTGTACAAAAGAGAAACACTAAGCTTATGTCAGGTAAGTGAATTTTCTAAGGTTGTGGGTAGCAGGTTGTAAAGCCAGACTGCACACAGAGATCTGCTGGTGTCCAGAGCCACTGCTCTTAGCCGCTGTGCTAAGTGGTTCCCTAGGGGATTTCCACAGGGTCAAGGCCCCTGTCCAACAGGGTAGATTAACAGGTACCTGGCTCATGGGGAGAGTTCAGTGTGCACTCAAGAAATTGCCATCATCGTAATCATTACGGAGTTTGTTTACTACATATATGCAGAGAAAGTTCGGGTTGAAATGTTATCTGTTCATAAGTTATTATTTTTTAAAAAGAACTTCTAAATTTGGAAATAAGACAAAACCGTGATGGCATATTCTTTCCCTGTCATACCGGGAGGGTTGTCTGACTCTGTCAGACAGTATGATTTTGTTTAGCTTAATATTTGCTATTTATTATAGTCACAATTGTAAAGTCGATATTAACATATAGACAACTAAAAAGGTGAAAATCACTGTTGTCCAAGAGATAGATGATTTCTAAGTAGAGAAATAACCCCCAAATATAAGGGTTTTACTCTCTCTAGACCATTAAGCAGTTTGGGATATGTATCTTAGAAATATTATTTCAGAAATTTTGTTGCCCCTCCATTCATCCATCCATGCATCCGTCCATCCACCTACCTCCCTACCTACTACCTGTCTGTCAGTTTCTTATATTCTCTTTAAATCAGCTTTATTGTCTTGCTGATTCCTTCATTAGAGATTTTAATATAACTTTGACATATGCCTCTTATTTGTATGAGAATAATTATGTCATGTATGTATTACAATGGAATGATAATATGATATCATATGGGCTCCTAGCAAGGAATTGGTGGTTATCTAACACTATTTAAATCCTACCAGCTATCTAGTTCCAATGCTGCTACCCCTGATGAAATCAACTACCTAAATAAAGTTTACTGCACTTTCGCATACTAGATTTGAAAAAGATACATCATAGTGCTTAGGAGCCAGGACTCTGGGGTCAGACAGCCTGGGTTCAAGCTCTTGCTCTGCCACATATTAGCTCCATGGTTGTGATGGTTAATTTTGTGTGTCAACTTGACTGGGCCATGGCATCCCAGATATTTGGTAAAGATCATTATAGGTATGTTTGTGGTGGTGTTTCTGGATGAGATTAAACATTTGAATCAGTAAATTTAGTAAAGCAGATCGCCCTCCTCAATATTAGTAGGCCTCATCCAGTGTATTGAAGGCCTGAATAGAATAAAAGCCTTGATAAGAATTCTTTTTCTCTGCCTGTCTTTGACCTTGAACATTGAGCTTTTTCTTCCTTTGAACTTAGATTCTGACTGGAACTTAAACCATTACCTTTTCTGAGTCTCCAGCTTACTGACTCTAGATCTTGAACTTCTCAGACAAAATAATTATGGGGGCCAATTCCTTACAGTAAATTTCTTGATAGATATAGATATAGATATCTAATCTATATCTAATCTAAATCTATATCTATATCTGTATATCTATCTATCTATCTACCTAATTACCCATCTGATTGGCTCTGTTCCTCTAGAGAACTCAGTGATCTTGGACAGGCTGCTTAACCATAGCAAAAAATTGGGCCATATTAGTACCTCTTATCTCAGAAGGTATTTTGAGGAGTAAATGAAGTAATGTATATAAAATGCTTTTTATGGTGTTTGGTACATGGGGTTTAACAAATATTAGTTGTCAATATTAATTAATAGTAATATTAGTTATGACTGGAACTTGGTTTTCATTTTAGAAATTTTGTAAAGAAAATGGAAATTCACAAATCTATTGAGAGTGTTTAATTTTAACATTCTCCCTGCAAGTGATGGTAACAATGGACAACTTTCTTCCTGTTTTTCCTAGAAGCCTACCAACTAGAAACTCTGAAAACAGGTGTTTACACTGAAGGATATTTTTTCTTAGAGAACCCTACAAATTAAAACAACCTGTGTGGAATGCATTTCAAAAATGGCCTTTTTATTTGTTTTCTAAATTTCTACACTGTTACAGACAGTTTAGCACTTATTGTTTAGCACTATCTAGTCAGTAGTTTTATTATTTTATGTACCGACCCTATTGTTTTACCCTAAAAGCCCAATTTAGAATGAGAGACTACCTGTGATATTTGTACATTTCAGAATGTGGATGTGTCTTTCTCAACAACTATTGCATTCTGGCTTCCTTTGCACATGAGAGTCGACGTGGAAAAGGCAGCTGAACAGAGGCTGGCAGGCTTTCAGAAGTGCTGTGCCAAGTCTCTATGTATTCACTCTAATTTATGGTTTTCTGTGCCAGGAAGAACCTCCTCTCCTCCAAACCACTGGAGACTGAGAACTTCCAAGGCAGAGAGAGCCTACAGAAATCGAAATTACCATTATCTGATGGGTTTTTGCATTTCTTTTCCTGTCCTGAAAAATAAGAACTTTGAAAAACTTAGTGCAGATTTTCTGCAATAGCCAGGTAGAATATTCTATGAGGTGGCTAGTGGACAAGATTGGAGTTCTGAAAATTTTTGAAGCTTCTCATGCAATATGTTAATTTATGCAGGCACAACCATAGACATGCCCAGTGCAATCCTTTAGTGATCCATTCATTCAATTAATATTGAGCCCCTGACTTTACATAGACATACTTAATTTTTAATGTAATTTTTTAATTTTTATTTAATTTTTTCATCATCATTTATCTCCCGTATACCTTCTTCCATCTCTGCCCACCCCTGCCCCCTGCAATCACCACACTGTTGTCCCTGTCCATGAGTGCTCATTCTCTCTCTTTTTGTTTTTTGCTCAATCCCTCTACCTCCCCACACTGCACCATGAAGTAAGAGAATGTGTTTAAACTACTTAACACAGAGCCTGGCTCATAGTAGGTATTCTGCAATGAAAGCTATTAGTTTTAATCTTCTTTTTAAATTAAAAAAAATGAATGTACTAGTAAACAATCAAATCATACAGAAGAGTTGAAATATAAAGCAATTCCTCATGCTGCTTCTGTTCTTCTGTCATATACTTCAGAGCCTTAGTGTTTAAAATAATTCAGTTCTTTTGATGTTGCTTACATAGCTTTAAATGAATCACTGGTGGCGATGCATCTTCCACCGTCTGTCGTAGGGAAATTCCCTGCTGGGTCCATCTTGAGTCACCTCGGTCAGGAGTAATGCACCCTCTTACTCTTTTTCAGGTTGAGGGGCTTGCCAGTGTGTTTGGTTGTTTAACACCAGAACCATTGTCCAGGGAATGAGTTGGTGTGGGGGAGTCCACAGTTGAGGACAGTGCATCTTCCAGTCTCTTCTGCACTGTTTTCTAGACCTCTGTGGGGGAGGGCTTCCTTTCTGGCCCTGAGGATGTCTTCCTTTCCTTCCCTTTCTCAGTGTCTCCCCTTGCCATCTCACACTGTTCTCCACATCCAGGCTATTCAGTCTCCCCAAGAAGAAAAGCTCTGCAAATCTTGGTCTGGCTCTTTGAATCTGTTTTCCCCCATAGTGTGGACGGGGGCTAAGTGTGGAAGGGGGAAAATAGTTGTAGGAGTACAAGCGAGACAAAAGATCTGGAGGACAAAGCACAGAGAGCAACTACATTCGTATTTTGAGATAGAACCATCTGCCTATTTCCTTATTTTACCATTCCTTGATTTATAAACTTAAGATATTATTTATTGAAGCCTCTCTATGAAGAAGGGGGTAGTTAGCTGAGCTCTTTTACCTACCTTTTCTCAAAGTTTGATGGTTATGTTAGTATTTTGCTGCTTCTGGTAGTTTTCTCTTTAATTTTAAAGACTAAGACTTCTGGTTTTTGTTCCGTCACCGTTCGGTAGAAGTGCTTGTCTGTCCACCATGATGAGCGTATTAGCTCCTCTCCCTTGTGTCTTCTTTTATGTTGTCAAGGCTGGTAATGTCCTGTTCTACAACTGTATCTAAAGTTTCTGAGTTTCATACAAAGCTTGATTATAATTTATGTTACAAAGTTGATTAACAAAATTTGAAAATGGACTGTACATTAGAGAATATCATTGTTTCCCTCTTAGATTTCCTGAATTTGGCAGTTACATTGCAGTTACATAAGGACTATCATATGCACCATATTCATGCTAAAAGGCCATGTGCATTGGTTTATATAAATAGTTTAGCAAAAGCATATATGTAGAAAGATAGGTAAAGACGTAAAGTCAGTGTGTCAAGATGTAAACAACTTCTGAGTCTAGATGCAGAGGATACACATGTTCATTCCAGTATTCATGTTGGTTTAAATTTTTTCAAAATAAAAGTTTGAGAACAAAAATTACTAGTCCATTTCAAATTCCAGGAATTTAAATAAGTTTAAAGTGGATTTATGTTTTAAATACTTCCAAAATATACCAACATTAATGTATTGAATGCTTATAAAATATCCCTCACAAAATATACCAAGCACTGAATTCAGAAAGGGAGTTTAAGCTTCACTTTTTTAAGGTATACCTACTGAGAGTTAATAAGATTAAGAGAAACATGAAAATGTCTTGTGACTGACACATTTTAAAAAGCATTCATTTTGCATCAGATTTCTTCAGCTCAGTTGCAATTAATACTCTAATAAAAGAGTCATCAGTAAGATGGGTAAGTGTGTGAATCAAATCTTAGATTTTTAAACCAAAACAGGTTGAAAATAAATACATTTTACAACTTCTTAGATAAGCCTTCTATTAGAGCAACTCTGTGACATGGATTAAAATTATGATAATGGACTAAAAGCATTATTTTTATCTCACCTAAAAATGAAATATAGTGTCATGAAGTCTTTTAGTACTTTCCCCAGCACAGGGGCTGGCAGCTGTAAAGCAAGCACTGGGTCGCTGGAGCTCCCTCAGCATCATTATTCTGAGATATGATCACACCGTTCTGATATACGATCACACTATTTTACATACCACATCTCAATTTTCTGACACATTTTTTACTTTTATAGTTCTAACGATTTGCAGCATTACATTCTTCTCTAACTCCTTGCTCATGTGACTAAGAAAAGTGTTAAACTAAGTATGAAGTTTAAAGTATATCTTAGCTTTGAGAAATAAGGCAAATTTTTGTCCTAGATCATGCATACTAATCAACTTGTGATGATACATTAATTTCCTAATTTCTTTTGGGTGTGCTTATCTAATTCATATGTGAGATTACTTTTTGTGTATTTAACGTCAAGTTTTGGCATAACGTTTGTGCTAGCTTTATACAATCAGTTAGATAACTTTCTATCTTTTTGATCAGCTTGGGGATAGATTATGTAACATCTTAAGTATTTTTTTAAAGATTTCAAAATTTTTTTTCTAAAAAAAATGTATGGCCCACATTTCATTTTGGAAATATTTCATTGATAACATTTTAAATTTTGTTCATGATTAACTTATTCTGTTTTTAAGTCCTTAAGTTCATTTAAAAATTATACATTCCCAGAAAAATTCCTTTTTATCTAGATGTTCAAAGTTTTCAGTATAAAGTGTGCGTGGCATTCTTTGATCTATTTTAAATCTGTTTAATATCTATGTTTTTATTTGTATAACTTTTTTTGCCTTGTGTTTTATTTTTCTGCCTTTTAAAATCTTTCCATTCTTGCCCATTTTATTCATTTTCTGAGAAACCAGCTCTTAGATTTATTAATTTGCCCACTTCAGAATTTATTTTTTGCCAATTTTATCTAGAGTTTTCTTAAGGATGTTTCACTCATAGAGGGGGTGAAAATTGATTCTGGGGAGCTTCGGGGGGGCAAAAGTTCTTTGATATTATAATGGTTTGTAGCCACCCAAAGGGCCACCGTGTGTGGATAATATACCGTCTACCTGTGGTATTAAGACGTTATGGGGGTGGGAGTGCAGTTAGAAAACAATCGTCGAGACAGGCTACGTGGAGAGCTAGCGTGAACAAAAGGCTGAGAAACATTGTTGTAAAGCTATTGGCATATTGCCATCAATTACTTTATTTCCTTTTTGACTTAATAGTTATTCAGGTATTTTATCATCTGAACATATTTATTGTTTCCGTGTAGACAATAGGTTATGTTTTGGGGACTGAGACGTTCTTGCTGACATCATTCATGACGTTAGTGTTGTCAGTACAGTTGCGTGGCCCTAGTCCTTGGCTGACCTCACCGTCCACATCTGACCAGATGAGTGCTTACTTCCTCCTTCTCACAGCGTGGATGTTACCGGTCTCACAGGACTGGGTGAACAGACAGTGAAGCACTCAGAACTGGTTTCCCCCTTTCTCATTGTGTATTTTCAGACTTGCTTGATTGCCTTTTCACCTCTGGCTAATATCTAATTATTGAAGTATAAAAAGCTAAGCCTGGGTCCTCTTTTCTTCTCTATATTTTATTTCCAGGTGATCTTCTCCCATCTGCTTGCTTAAAATCCTCTTGTATAATGTTGTACCTCCAGCCCTGAAGCCTTTTGTGACTTCCTAATGTGTATATCCCATTGCCTGCTTGATCCAGTATTTCCATGTGGCTGTATAATAGCTATCACAATTAGGTGCATGTTCAAAATTGAGTTTTCTCTTCATACCTGATTTCCTCCATTCTTTCCCATCTCAGTAATTGGCACAGTCACCTACTCAGCTTCATAAGCCAGAAACCTAATAGGCATCCTAGAGATTTAACTGCCGGCCTTCCTCCCTATTCCATTCATCGCTGTACCCGCCAGTTGCAGCTCCAAACCTGTCCACTTCTCTTGTTTTTCCCATGACTCTCTAATCAAGGCTAACACCAACTTTTACCACAGAGCTGCCAAAGAGAGCTGTTAAAAATATAAATCAGATGAGTTGGCTCCTCTCCTTAAAATCTCTCTTGGCCTTTTATTGTAGTCAGAATAAATGCCAAACTTCAAATCATGGCCAACAAGGAGCCCTGTTCACATGTCCCCTCCAGCCACACTGGCCTCCTGCACATACGTGTTTTCGTCATAGGGTTGCTTGCTGGTTCCTCTGTTTGGACACTTTTCAGGCCTTGGTCTTCATGTGGCTGGCCGTTCTTATCTACAAACTCTCAACTCAGTTGTCACCTCCTGGGAGAGGCCAGACCTTCGCTTCTGGCACTGTAACGGTAGTCCCTCTCCAGTGACTAGTAAGTTACCTAGTCCAGGTTAGTTTGTTTACTTTGAACCGGCATTATTATTGCACATTATGGCTAAGGTTCCATTTGGGTAGCTCCCTCTGATTTTAGGCTGGGGCACCCCCTGTCCAAGACTGAGCTGGTGAGACAGGAAGGAGTAGAAGGAGGGCATCTGGGTAAGGACCTCAGAGCTACAAGACCATGTGCGGCTCCAGGTGGTAGGGAGGTCTGTACCCTTGGGTTTCATGTTTAGAGCCTTCACAGTGTTATCATCTATCACTTTGGAGAATCTTTTAAGGCATTTGTGTCCGAAGAGTGGCAAAAAGGAATGATTTAATAATATATCTGTCTCCTTCCATATCACGGGCTCATTCCCACTCACCAGTCGCAAAGACAGTCAGACATGGCCTGGGGCCTCCTTGGCCGTAATGGCCTCATCCTGCTCCACAAACCCCACCACATGGGCCTTGGGATATCTCAGGATAGAGGCACCTTCTTGACCTTAAACAGCTCTTTCCCGTTGATCTGTTCTTGGGCTTTCTTCAAACAGCACCATGGCCAGGGCGGCATCTCCCACTTTGATAGGGGCTGCGGCTGTGGAGGTGCTGCTGAAATGGGGGTCCTCCCAAGCATTCACCCTCCCTTTCTTCTGGTAACTGTCCTGCCCCTGCAGATGCCACTGATGTGGACTCCCAGAGGCTGCCCCAGTGAGTACCAGGCCAACTGCAGTCTCGGGCTGCTTGGTTGGCCCTGCCAGTCGAGGCCCTGAGTCCTCAGTCACCCCACCTACCCAGCAAACTGCTGCCTATCTTATACATTGGTTTTAGAGTTTGTCCTAGTTTTGAGGATGGCTCTTTCTTTCTTAATGGCCTTCCACTTGTATCTTGTCAGCCTTGTGAAAGAAGGAACCTTGTTGTTTCATTTATAACGTGTATAGCTGGAACAGCACCTGTCCTACAATAGGTATTTCTGTATAATAGACTTGCGGCTCAAATCTCTCAGATCCAAATGATGAGTCTTAGACTATTGATGCTGCAGGTAATGTTGTATTTATGAATTTTTGTTGATTGTTTTTTTAAAATTGTTGACATGATTACAAATGTCCCCCATTTCTGCCCCCCACCTTTGCCCGCCTCTACCTGGTTGGATGGTTTTAAAATCAGACCAGTTTTTATGTATGGGAAATTTTATGGAATTTGGTGAGGTATATGCCTGAGTGGATGGGTATATAAGTGAGAGGTTTCTTTTTTGTTTCCTTTCAAATGATTAGTTATGCTTTGCCAGTGTCCCTCCAGAAAACTTCCATGAATATTGGTTTGGGATGTGTATCCAGTACTGACAATTCTACCTTTATCTATTGCTGTCAGGTTGGTTATTCACTCCTGAGAGCTCTGCTGTTGTTGTTGTTTTGTTTTGTTTTTGTTTGTTTTTTAATGATCCCTTAAAACAAAGCTAAGCAAAGCAAAACAAAATAAAATGGTTTTTGTAAACTCATTGAGATAAGAAGGGAAAATTTAAGAGGTAAATATTAAATAATTTTTGGGTAAAGAAGGCTTACTTTACTGACTTAAACAGAATTTAAGAACTATGAATGAATCTAACATAATTTAATGTATTTAGCATCTCATGAGGGTGATTAGAATTGCCTATACTTTGGTTGTTTCCAAACAACCATGTGGATTCTTTTTTGCTTAAGCTTAAAATGATTTGGGTTGATGTAGAATATTCTCTTCCTCGCTACCACCTGATTAATTTGTTCTTTTAGTGGAGATACTGTGTTGTCAGACAGGAGCTTACTGCCAAGAAGCTTTAGATCACTCTTTAAAAAAAATCCTTTTATTTATTTTTTTTCTAATTGGAGAATAATATATATTCACTGTAAGGAAACAAAATGGAAATTATGCTTATTCCAGAGATAATTCCCAGCTTAGTGTATTTCCTTTTCAGCCCTTTTTCTGATATATGGTCTTTTTTTCTTTTCCACTGTGAGATATGCTTTGTGATTTCCCTTTGTGATAGAGAATGAATCTGCTGGCTCATTTCCTTTTATAGACTGCCGCCTTCTCCACCAACCAAGGAAAAGTGCACTCGGATTTTGCTTGGGTTGCAGCAGTTTCTGCTGGAAGAATTATAAAATGTAGAATCTGTAATCTGAATTTGGCCTGCCCAGGGTCAGAAAAGAATAGCTTCCACCCAGGCAGACAGGAGACTACGCGTCACACGGAGAGCTAGTGCTCTTGATACATATTTCATGACCGCAGCTGAGGCTTTTCCAAGCTCAGAGTGCTGTATCATTCATTTATTCTTTTGAACTACAAGATTATTTTTGGCTTTTTGTGTTGGCATGCAGGATTTCCCGTTACCGATCTGCATGAACCATTTATCAAGTCAAGGGTTTAATCTATCAATGTCGGGATTTTTTGTTCTGCCTCTCTGTGTTGCTGTCCCATATGGCATTGTCTCGTATGTGTATATTGTTGGCTTCAAGAAGGTTATTTGGCATGCGAGGGTTTACCATATTTCTCTGGTTTTTCAAAATAGTATATTATGGAGCAAAGTGATATTTTATGGGGCGTGATAATTATTCTGTAAATCAGTTTCTAGAACATTATATTAATCTCCAAACCTGCTTCTTTGCTAGTATTCCTGTTCCATTCTTGCCAGTAGCTTCTACTTTTCCTTCTCACTTATTCTGAAAACCTGAATCTTTTTTTATTTCCTTGTCTCCCTCTTGAAACATTTATTGAATTGTCAAAGTCTTTGAATTCTACCTACTGTATATTTCTTGAGTCGACCCTTCCTCACTTTTATTTACTGGACTCTTGATGCTGTCTGTTGTCTTCTAAGAAGCAAGGCAATCTGTTTAGAGTGCTTTTGATGGGAATGCAAATTAGGCAATGCATTCAATAACACGGAGTACCTGCCATGTGCCAAACCATTTTTAAGCTCTCGAGATATATCAATGAACAATAGAGTGAAAAAATCTTTATAAAGCTTATATTCTAGTGTGAAGTAAGGGAGAGAGACAAAAATAACATAAATAAGTAAAATATAGTATGTTGGATGTTGTTAAGATCTGTGGAGAAAAGTAAAGGAATGAAAGGACATAAGGTACGCTGGGCTGGACAAGGAAGGCATAGATATAAAACAGGTGATAGAGATGATAATGAAAGTTAATTAAAACTCAAAGGAGTATCATGAACAAAAACTACAGCAAAAGCCATTCTAATTTTAACTTTTCTTGAATCTCCTAGGCATGATACTGAACCATAGTGATAATCTGAGCCTGAGCAAAATTCCACAAGAACTATTATAATAGCCACTGAGCTATGGTCCCTCTCTATGAGCCATCCCTGTCCCAGGTCAGCGCTTTTAGTGAAACATTATTGAGATCTAAATATAGGAATTGTACTGAAAATAAAAAGGGAGGAAGGAAGGGAGGAAGGGAGGAAGGGAGGAAGGGAGGAAGGGAGGAAGGAAGGAAGGAAGGAAGGAAGGAAGGAAGGAAGGAAGGAAGGAAAGGAATTGTATCTGAGAGAAAGTGCTGAGGTTGATCCAAAGAAGCATGTCTACAATAGGTAACTGAAGGGGCACAAGGTGGGACTTCCAGGGGCCAGAGTGAAACACGATGGGAATCATGAATAATATTTAGTGAATACTTACTGCCAATAGAAAAAAGTCTAAAATCTTTAGCTTAATATTCACAGCCTTCCATCAGCCGGTTTCCAACCTTTTCCCCTAGACCTGCCCTTCACACTCTCTAACACCAGTTCCTGATTTCCTTCCTTACTGCCTTGGTTTGTTTGTTTGTTTTAGCTGGAAGATATTTCTCTACCATCTCATCAGTGTCTAAATTCTATCCACCCTACTGGACTCAGCTCAAATGTGTCCCTTTCCAAAAAAAATATTAAAAATAATTATCTCCTCTTCTGAATATTAAATAATTACCTCTTCTGAACAACAAGCATGTTTTTTTGGCATTTTGCATTATATTTGCTTATTTATGAGTATGCTTCTACATTTCTGTTAGATTTAAAGCTCTTCGAGAATGAGCTTCTGTTCCGACAGATCTTTTGTCCTTCCCCATGCCCGACAAGTGTCCTGCAGAGATGAGGGAATGGCTAGCAAGAGTGCTCGCTCGGTGTCATAGTCAAGGGAAATATTGTCCTACTAGAGAATCTCTAGATGAAGTCCCTGGAAATGGAAAAACAAGAAATGCCTCATGGGCAAAACACATGGGGCAATTAGCTTGGGGAAGAAAGAAGTAATGACAAGCAAGTGTTTCAGTCTTCATCTGTTCTTTCTTCTCTGTGTCTCCTCCACCTTTTTCTCCTCCTCGTTCTTCTCCCTGTTTCCCCACCCTCAGTGTTTTTTAACTGACCTTATGTCAGTGTTCATCAGTTTACCACTTTTTTTTGAAACATTTTCTTCCTCCTTGTCCATGACATGTCATGGTCCTTTTCATCTCTATTACTGGCTTCTCTTCTTCTCTATCTAGTGTTTCAGTGTTGGAATCTAGCCTCAGTCTTAGACACTCTATTCTTCTCTGTTCAAACTTACTGCTGCATGTGGCTTCAAGTACAGTCTACATGGCAGAGATTCATTAAATTATATTTCCACCTCAGACAAGGCCTCTGAACCCCCAACTGTCCTCTCAACTTTATTTTAAGATACCTAAAAGGCTCCTGAGACCCAACAAGTACAAGCAGAGCTCATGAACCTTTTGTGTTCTTTACAGTTTTAATGAATGAAAGTATAGGCTTTCCATGTGCCCGACCCAGAATTCTGGAACTCAACCCTGATATCCCCTCTCCCTTCACTCTTCCTATCCAGTTCCCTTACAGGCTCTCAGTTTTTACCTCCTGGTGTAGGTCTAGAACACTGTTAGAGATAGACCATTTTCAAACCAGAGGACACCGTCTGCTCTTGCCTGGACTGCTCTGGTAGCCTCTGACTGGGCTTCTCACATCTCCCTTTGCCTCTTCCCCTCTGTTTTCTATAGTTCTCTACAGTTACCAGGGTGATTTTTTTGAAATACAGATTTTATGAAGTTATTTCCCTGGATAAAGCCCTCAGTCATTACCTGTGTCTACCCCAAACTCTTACTGGATATGGCCCACAGGGCTCTGTTTTGACTGGCCCTCCTTGTCTTTCCAGCTTGATTGCACACCGGGCTCCCTTCCCTTGCCTTCAGTCCATCCTTTAAACATGGCGGACAAACTGTTTCTTCTAGCTGGGGTGATCTTCTCCCCCTTTACCTAC
Source organism: Anoura caudifer (assembly GCA_004027475.1). Classification (NCBI taxonomy): domain Eukaryota; kingdom Metazoa; phylum Chordata; class Mammalia; order Chiroptera; family Phyllostomidae; genus Anoura; species Anoura caudifer. The sequence goes on along the minus strand of PVKU01003655.1, from coordinate 85,562 downwards.
CTACCCTTCAGATGTTTCACTTCTCAGATCACTCATCCCTTCCTTGAGGATGATCCCCCTGATTTGGTCAAATCCACTATCAGAATCTGTTATAGCACTGTGTTATAAGAGCACATATTGCTATTATAATTTTATATTTATTGTGGATGATAATTGGGAGAAAGAGGGTTTCAAGAGATAAAACAAGAGAGACTCTAGAGGCTGGATTATGAAGAATTCATTTTGTTAAGACATGTTGGACTTTAGAGGCAATGAAGAACTATTAGATTATTTGAAGGGAAAAGAAGAGGATCATATTTACATTTTATGTGTTGTTATTTGAATTGTGACCCTGCACTTCCATTCATATATTGAAGTTCTAACTTAGTCCTTCAGAATATGACCCTACCTGGAAGTAGAGTTATTGTGATAGAATTCGTTAAGATGAGGTCATATTGAAGTAGGATGGGCCTCTATTCCAGTATGACTAGTGTCCTTCTTTTTTAAAATGCCATATGAAGAGACAGATGTGCACACAGGAGAATGCCATGTGAAGATCGCAGTTATGCTGCCACAAGCCAAAAGAACCCCCAGAAGTTAGGGGAGACCCCTGGAACAGATCCTTCCCTAGCTCCTTCAGAGGGAGAGTGGCTTGATTTCACCTTCAAGTCACCTCATTGATTTCAGACTTCCAGCCTGTAGAACTGAAAGACTATAAATTTCTATTGTTTAAAGTCACTCAGTGTGTGGTACATTGTTATAGCAGAGCTAGCAAACAAAAGCAGTAAGGATAAATCTGGCTGCGCTGTGGTTTGGGCACGTGTACAACTGAATATGGGGAGACAGTTCAAGGCTGTTAAAATTAGACATGACAGGGACTGTGGGAAAGATTAGAGAGCTAATTTGAAAGTAGAATCAACTAGGGTGGGTGAATGACTGGACTTGGGTCTTTGAGAGAAGAGAAGGCTTGAGAAATTTTGGAGGGTTTCAGTATTGGTTGATGACTCCCGACTATGCATCTAGCCAGGTTTCTTTCCAGTCTTCCAGATTCTCATATTCGAATGCCAACTCAGCTCCACTGAACTTTCCGCAGTCCCTTGGATGAATGTTTGAATGAATGAATTATTAATAATTAATAAGGTTTACCATATAAATGAAAGAGGAGAGGCTTAATAATTGTGTGCGAAAGGGAGACATACTTTCATTTTATCTAAGAAAGAATTTTTAATCAACCAGAACTCCCCCAAAATGGGATGGATACTCTCTGGTGGTAAATTTTTACCTCCGATGTCTCTAAGCAGGGTCTAAATGTCCATAAGTCTATGGCCTCAGGCTATTTTTCTTTCTCTTTTGCATGCCTATGGTTCTTGTTTGTAGCTGTTATTTTGTTCTCTTTATGCTCTACTTATATAGAAGTCTAGCTCTCCTCCTTGTATTGTTACGAGATCTTTAACAGCAAAGATTATGCTTTGCTCAATTTTCTAGTACCTGTAGCCTAAAACTAAGCTGTATAACTTTATAACTGCTGCTTTGCTGAGAATTAACAAGTTTTGGCCCAATTTAAGTATCCTCTACCCCAGCTAGTTCTTTCAACAGTTTAGTAATAAATATACTTGTCTATTTCCTTGCTTAATAATAAAAATGCAAGGTGTTGAGATAAAATATTTCTGGTAGCTAATCAATATTCCTGTTATCAATTATCCATGCTAGATTATATTAGGCATTAATGACTGCATGCTCTGCAGTGTAAGCTATGTGTGCTGTGCAAAGACGTAATTGCTTGTGTTCATACATACTAAGTAGGTTGGGGAATTTGCCTCATGGTATATCTTAGTTATTAATAGTGATCGTCAAGTGTACATTTCAAGTTTAAAACCTCATTGGCCTTTCGGGAGTCAGCATCTCAATGTCAAGGAAATATTAAACCTTTCCTTTTATGTACTCCTGTTCATTTAATCCTGTCAAAATAGGAGCTTTCATGACTAAGAAAAAAAGCTAGATACTAATTAAAGGACTCATGGTAAGGGTTTCATGGCTCTGATTTCTCTGCAAATGAGTGATGAATTAAATGTAAATGAGTCAGAAACATACCTTAGGGTTTTTTTAATTATAGTAAAACATACATAACATAAAATTTACTATTTGAACCATTCCTAAGTGTACAGTTCAGTAGTATTAAGTACGTTCACATTATTATGCAACATATCTCCAGAAGGTTTTTATCCTGCAGAACTGAAGCGCTGGACCAGCTACATCAGCTAAGCACCAGCTTCCCATGCGCTCCCTCCCCACACACAGCCCTGGGCACCACCACTCCACTTTCCATTGCTTTGAATTGGACTACTTCAGGTATCCCATGTCAGTAGAATCTCACAGTGTTTGCTTTTGTGACTGGTTTATGTCACTTAACATAACATCTTCTACATGTTGCGGTATGTGAGAGGATTTCCTTTTTAAGGCTGAATAACATTCCAGGGTAGGCAGATACCACATTCTGTTTATCCATTCACCTGTCAATGGACATTTGGGTTGCTTCTGCTTCTTGGCTTTTGTAATTTTGTAGTGTTTTTACACTAAGTATATTTTAAAATATAAAGTCTCTAGATCAGATCTGTTTTTAATTTTTCCTCTAAAAACAAATGAAGAATATTTTAGTATACTAGAAAAATTCTCAAAAATATTTGTCACTTAAGCCTCCTTATTCTAGATTGTGATTCTCTGACAGTAATGGTATCAAATATTTCTTTAGGCAGAAAAATATTGTAAAACTATAAAAACAGATTTTAGATGTTTTGTCAAATAAGTGGATAAATGTGGACATGAATGACTCTTCAACTCTTGAAGAAGGTTCAAGGAAATTTTGTAAAGAATTAAGGCAAACCCATCACTTTAAAACACTCTTTAAAAATTAAATTCCTTTCCACATTTACTGAAGATAAAGCTATTTTAACACTATAGTGACTAGAGTCTTCTGTGATATCTTAAGTAATTCCATGACCTAAGAATCTGTGGCTCGGAGGTTTCTGCCAGTGAAAATCAATATGTCATCCACATAATTAAGATCTTTTCAAAGAAGAGTTATCAAGAGCTTTGAGAATGTATGTAAAAATAGGCCTTAGAACTCTTTTAAAATAATGACAAGCATAGTCTCTTCATTTTTCCGTGTTCTAAAAATTGACAAACAGAGCCATTTACACTCTCTAATTTTCTAAAGATTAAATTCATTAGTTTGATTCATGCTTCTCATTCTTGTGTCAACTGCACGGATGTATGCATCTGTAAATATATTCTTCTAATTTACTTTCTCTCAAGTCCTTTTATTATCCACAATCCCTGGCAAAATACACATGTTAGGTGTGAAATTGCAGAATCGCCAGCATCAGAAGAAGCTATTGCCTTACTATTTCAGACTGAGGCTTGTTTCTCTTTTCACACTGGATGGTTTCTTTATTTTGAATTAACTTGAGTTCTTTTTATCTAAACTGATTCATAATCCATTTTAGAATGCCTTACCCTTAGTCATGTTTTCTTTATAAATCAATCTGTGCATGAAATATTCAATTTTTAACTCGGCTTAAATTTATCCAATGTACCATTTTTTTGGTTATTGTTTTTAAAGCAGGCAAGAAATTTGTGAATTCAAGTCCATGATCTTCTTTTAAAAACCTAATCTAATTGACCCCTCCAAAATTTTTCCCTGACTTTTAATTTAGCTTCTAAAATAAATGATCAACTATTTGTATTGTTAGATATTTGAAAGTAGTTCTTAAATGGGAAAAAATATATACATAGTCCATTATAGTTGATTCCTTAATTTGTTGAAACATCACCTGCTTAGTTTTATCCCTGTGGATTTTCTGCTTACCAAAAAGGTAAATAATAAGAGTAAGAATAAATTTAAGGATACGAGACTACTATGTATCATAGTCTTTCTCCCATTTTGAACATTTTACTTCCCTGAGAACTTCTAGGTCCTTTCTATCTGGTTTGATTTCTTCTATGCAATTATGGATGTAAAATGATTAAACAGAAAGTTCCCACCCAGCAAGTATGAAGGTACTGTGATGTCAGAACTTGAAATCAATAAAAAAATCACTTTTTCTCCAAGGTAAAAACTTCCTTCTATCTCCCTGGTTTGGCAGAAAATACTAGTGCAGATAACGTTAACAGATAAATAGGACCATCACTAGGCGTAAGATTGGGAAGCCACTACTTGGCAGGCTCCACAGAAACATAGTTAATGGAATATCTATTATGTGAAGGTCAAGAAATCTTTATAGTAGAGTGTTAAAAATTCTGACATAAGGAAGCGACCATAGTGGCACATCAGCATTAGAAAATGACAGTGTATGTCTCCAAGGCAGAGCCTCAGGAGGACTGCAAAATCTGGACAGAGAAAGGCAGAACAAGATAGAAACTCCACCAGAAAAGAGAACATTCTGTGAGCAGCACGTGGCTGATTCCTTAGTGTGAAGGGTATGGGATGGCTCTCAGACACACAGGGCGCCTCATTCAGGTGATTTGTGCTTGTCAACTAAAGAGTGAACTATATATAAAATTTCATTCTGCAGTATCAATCCAATACATTTAAGTAAATATGTATTGAGGACCCACGCATGTCTCAGGCACTGACTTACAATGGTGAAAAGAACAGAACTTTGCCCGCGAGGATCTTACAGGAATGGGGCAGACGGCCGGCAAGAAAGGATCCTGTGTCATAAGCACAGCGCTCTATGTGCACAGGAAGTGGGAGTATGTATCTCAGTCCTCATGGGCAAAGGGAATAAAATTAACTAAGGACAAACGATGGGATAGAGGGTGGGGGTAAGGTTCCAGGCTTCAGAAGCAAGGACTAAATTTTAAATGGAGCAAAAGTTCAGCAAACCTTTTGTTGTCATTAGAAAACCCCAAAGTGAAGATCCTCTGGTCAAGTATTATACATGGTTCTGAACTGGATGGATGCCACCTACCACCTATGATTTCTGTCAAGAACCGCTGCTGTGGCCAGACTGGGTGTGCCTCCCCTTCAGCATTTCCTTTAAGAGGACTTGTCCTATAGTTTGTCAGATGCTGCATTTATTCTACATGTTGCTGGAATTTGAGGCTATAATCTAGAAACATAGTTTTGACCTCTTCTGTTCATAGTGCCGCGGGGGCGCTTGCTGTGGGTTTAACTTACAAAGTACACCATCAGAGTGTACCTGTCGACTAGTTCCACTTTGCTTTGTGCTGGTGTCCGAGATCCAACACCAGAATGATGCTGAAGAAAGTTTAGGGGAGAATGCTCGCCTCTTTGCCAGCACTCTCTTTGATCCAGGCCAGGGCAGTCAATTTTTTTTTTCAGCAAAGGTCCAGATAGTAAATATTTTAAACTTTGCAGACCATAAGTCTCTGTCACAACTGAACTCTGCCATTGGTAGCATGAAACCAGCTGTGGACAGTATGCAAATGAATGAACATGGTTCTGTTCCAATAAAATTTGATTTGCAAATGCAAACGGTGGCCTGCAGCCTGTAGCCGGTAGTTTGCTGACCTCCGCTTAAAAACAGTTCTCTAAGTCAGTGTCCTCCACATGCTGTTGCTGTGGCTCGGAATGCTCCGCCTCCCTCTCTCTGCCTGGCAAGATTTTAGTTATTCTTCAGCTCTCAGCATAGCAGTCATTCCTTCAAAGAAGCCCTCACTACCAGAAGCCCAGGTTGAATGTCCCTCGCATGCTCCCACAGCACTGCATACCTTCCCTTCCAGAGCAAGACTGATTCCTAGTTGCTGGGGGACTTATCTTTCCACTCCAGTGCACTCCAGACTGTGAGCTCCTTGAGAGGCAGGGGGTGGGGTGGGGGTGGGGAACCTGCTTGCTTTATGTCCCCTTTGCACCTAATCTGTAGTTCCTGAGACACAGAAAGGGCTTAATAAGTATTTGTTTAATGACTAGTGAATGAAGTTATTTATCGCTTCCCTAACTGTTAGAATTGTGAGTCTAGCAGGTGAAATTTATTTATGAGCTAGGTTACCATTGTTAGTAATCATATTGTAACAAAGGAAAGGTTTGTGTCTTGGTTGCAGTAGCATTCAGTAGGCCGTGGAAATCAATAGTCTCAGCCCTTCTTTAGCTAAGTGCCATTTGGGCATCTGTGACCACAGAGTTTCGCTCCACCTTCCGGTTCTGCCGCTGACTGCTGCTCCGTGGAAGTGGAAGATAGCACCTCTCTGCTCCCTCACGGTGTTACATTCTTTTTAGACGAGGTGCCAGAACTGCGCTGTCTGCTCTCCAGTGTCTTAGAGACCTTTTTAGTAAACCATCTCTTTCCTTCAAATAAATTTATTTAACTTATAAGACTAGCCTGGAGTCATATCAGATATAATCAGAGTAACTCTTCCTCCCACCAAGTCTTAAGCTTTGTTACAGGGTCCAAATTGTGGAGCTCAGCCTTTGTAAGAGTTATTTCCCAGGAAGCTCCCCTATTCCTTACAGACATACATCAAGGACCCTGCCCTCCCAACTTGTCAGCCTGCCCATACATCTCTGAATCCTAGCCAGAGCAAGCTGGGACCTTGTGCACAAAAGAATCTTTTTTCCCTCTTCCTCTTGCAGGAAGAACAACTAATAGCAGTGCTTTGGAACTCACTATGCACCAGGCATTTGCTATCTATAAGCTATATGCAGATAGTATCTCGTTTAACCTCTATGGCAATTTTATTTTACCACAGAAGAATCTGTAGCGCAGAGAAATTAGTGATATTGTTCAAAGTCACACAGCTAGTAATTGTGGAGCTAGGAGTTGAAGTTGGACAATCTGATGTCAAAACATTGAGTCATGTCACTGATGCTGTGATCACTCACTCCCGTCCCCTACTCCACCCTTCCTCCTGTAGCATTCGCAGCCTCCATTCTATCCACCCCCTTTTTAGAATTCCTGAAAGCAGAAATAAAGGAGGGGAGGGAAAAAGTAAGAGTGTATGACTTGCAGAAGAGGCTGAGACTGGAGTGGGAACGTCCAGAGACCACATTAGATATTGGGCAGCACTGTTTCTACATAGGCAGAAAATCCCAAACCCAGAGTACCGTGAGCCTTGGAAGCCGTGAGAAAAATGAGAATGCCCTTGAGTGGCTACACTGCTTTTTCCTTTCGAAAGGCTAGCTGGGAACATTGAAAAGGTGTTCTTATTCATTAAGCATTTGTCACTGAGCCTGAAGTAGAGTTTTAGACACAAATAGATGTTTTCCTTAGAATGGAAAAGAATTTGTGGTATAGTGTAGAGAATATAATGCCTGCGGCTGTTCTTCCCGGTGACAACGCGGCAGACACCAAGCATGTCAAACGCGGCCACCCTGCTGGACAGGTACTCACTTCGTCTCTAGATCGGTGACCCATGAAGTGACTATCACCATTACATACTGCAAATAAAAGTTAGTAAATTAGTGGGAGTAAGTTTCCTTGTGACACAGTTACTGACCACTGTGGGTCTGAAAATATCAGGTCCCAGATGTTTTGTGAAAACTGACTTCATTCTAGAGTTGATTCAATTGTTATACATATAACTTGGACACTTTTCAATGTAAAAAATTTTCTTTTTTCTTCCAAGCTTTTGCCTTTGCATAGTTTCATCTTCAGTGGTTAATTTTCATTTGGAAAGATCATTCATTTTATAGGAAAATCCCCAGACTAAAACATGCTCTTTTTGACTCAAGGTCACCAAAAATAAGTTGTTCAGGAGCACCTGAAGTCAATATAGCAATAAAATGAGAAATCAGATTCTCTGTTCTCTATTTTTCGAAAGTTATTGTGGTTAAGGTGAATGTCACTTTTTGGCCCCAGCAACTGATTTATATAGAGAATGGAAAATGCTTTTGGAAAGGGTTTTTCTCACTGATAAAGCCAGTGTTTTACTGTGCAGTGAATCCATTTATCTAACCATCCATCCATCCATCTATCCGTCCATCCATCCACCCATCTTCCATGCAGTCATCTATCCATCTGTCCAGTGTAAATTTCCAACTACGCTGATCCATTTAATCATTTTTCTATTTCTTACTTTTCCTCTTTGCACTTGTAAACCTTTGCTATTCCATGCAAGTTACTTTTTTTTATCGTCTGTTCCATATGCTGGAATGCAAATTCCATTGGGTCAGACACACTAGTCTCAACTTCTGTCACAGCATATCCCCAGACTTAGAACCGTACCTATCAGTAGTGATAAAGGCAAGGAACGTTGAGTGAACGTTTATTAGATAAATATTTATTTAGCATCTACTACTTTTCAAAAGGCTAGACTGAGAACCAGAGAGGACCTAAAATACAACAGATGAAAATCTTATTCTCAAGAGATCCCCAGCTAATAAACCATTACTGAAATATACCCCTTTAGCATCACTATCCAGGGGACGTACTTGTTTCCATGGAGGAAACAAAGCAGAAATGCTATCTATACTTCTCTGTGAGGGAATGGCTTCCCTGAGGAAATGAAACATGCAATGGGCGTTGACCCTGGGGAAGGATTTGGTAATGGGGAGTTGTGGTGGAACGGCATTCCAGAAAACAGTAGTAGTAGGAACTAACAAGTGCATGCGGAAAACACTGGGTATATAGGACATGGGAAAGCAAGTGTTTCAGTTTGGAAGAGGCTTGGAGACCTGAAAGATGGTAATGGAGGCTCTATTTGGAAAGAGTAATTGGGTCAAATGGTGGAGAATTTTGATGTCACTTGTTGGCTGTACAATATTCTTTTACCCTTTTATCCTAATCCCTTCATCTCCCTTCCATTATAACTTTCGAGTGACAATACTATGTGCTTTATGTTTTGGGTTTCAAATCAGCAACTGGTCCAGCTAGAGCCTGGAGTGAATCTTGTGTGAAATGCAGATTTAATCTTTGATCTGCATTTTGTAGGTCAACAATCTCAGTCACTAGACAGTAATTACAGGGCTCACAAGGATGATGTTCTTGAATAATTCACCTAATGTATTAGTAACAAACAAGCTTTCACCACTGAGCATCTCACTACCCACTCTTACTTTGTAGTAGGGAGCTAGAAATTGTTCCCAGTTCCAAGAGATTGCTCCGAAGTTGATCTGGAGTATGCATTTCTACCTTCAGAAGTGCTTCAGCCCTGGAGCTGTGTAATAACACGTAGTATCATTTAGGGAGGACACCGAAAAAGTGTTTTTATCTTGGCGTGTGAGCCTGCCGAGTGTGTCCTTCTTCCATAAGTGTACTTTGGCACCAGGAAGCGGAGACAGCAGCTCTCAAGTGATGAGAAGCAGGCTGATTAAGAGCTCTTCATGAGCAGACAGTACCAAAGCTGCTTGACTAGTCCTTGCCCAACAGTTCGGGGGTTTTATTGGAAAAATTTATACTTCTGGGAGTTTTGCTAAAATCTATAATTTTCTGCATTTCCAATACCTTTTCCTCTAAGTTCCCTCTCAGTTAATGCCACTGCTGTCCTATCTTTCCAGGTATTCAGATTTGAAACTTCAGTGCCACTAGGGAAAACAATGGTAGTAATATGTTTTACTTAAAATAATTTAAGTAAGTTATTTATTTACATTTTTTTATTTAGTTGCCATGATAGCCAGAGCTCATTCCCACGGCAGCAGCACTTGTTCTTTGAGTTTGCCCGCCATTGTTCTCACTCCCTATCTCCTGAACACGTTCTGAAGTGTGGGTGATACCAAATGCCGCTCCCTGAGTTGGTGACGTAACGGTGTCCGTTTCCACACTTTGCTGGATTTAACAGGGCTACCTCTTCGTAAGAGCCATCAAATTCATTTTCCCAATGACTTCCCTGATCATACCAGCCAGACATGCTTCTTACTTGGTCTACCTTTCTATAACAATAAAAAATGTAACAGGAATGGCATACTTATTGTTTACCACTCTCTTGGCTCTAACGGCTATGACTTTGAAGGGTTATTATTTGTTGATAGAGCTCAGGTTTGTGACCAGGCAAACCTGGGTTCAAATTGTGACTCCATTACCTACTTGGTAGCCTGGGGCAGGTCACTTGAAATGACTAGGCCTGTTTTCTCACCTATAAGGTGGAAACAATAATAACTACCTTTCAGGGTTGTTGTGGGGAGTAAATAAGATAATATATGTAAGGCACAGGGCATGGGGCCAATGTAAGTCATTACTGTCGTTTTGTGGGTTTTTTTTTTTTTAAGTAAAATGGAAGATTCTCAATGACAGAGGCTGCCTCCTATACCTCCTTGAAAGAGAGTGCTTTTTGATAAGCAGAGGGGAGTGTGTGCAGGCTGGAGGTAAGGTGTGACCCTCAACTATGAAGGCTTTCTTTGCCTTTTACCATTTATTTCAGTGGGTTTTCTTTAGTATTCTGCCTCCTGGTAATGAGGACGAGGAGAAGGAAATTCATACATTTATTTGCTTCAGGCAAGTCATTTTTTCTGTCTCTACACCATGGGTATCCCTTTGCAAGGATGCAATCTGTGATGACTAAATGTTGCCTTGTTTTTCAAGAATCAAGCTAAGACAAAAAAATGTAGGTTTGACATCCAAAAGCCCTTTCAAGAAAGAGGTTCCTGTAAATGTTGTCATTGCCCAAAAAGCAGTGTAGAGTCTGAAAAATGTATTTCCTTGCTATTTCCCATCCCCAGCATTCTTTTCTCTGGTGCCTGGAAGAGATTGCATTAAGACATGAAGGAACACTCCAGAGCACCCAGTTGCCTGTGGTTCCGGGCCCACAGCTGAATTTCTTTCTCCTGTGATATATGTACCCTGTGGTTTGACTCTCACCAGTAGTTAGAAGGAAAGCTCACACATTTTGCAGTGAGCCAAGGTAAAAAAGAACTCTTTTGTCAAGGTAATAATAACACTTAGCACTTATATAGGGCTTTTTATCTTCAAAGGGCTTTCCAAACATTAGCTAATTAAGAAGTCTGCTCAATGTGCAGCAGCTGTTGAAAAAATAAATGGGATGCTTGGGTGTATTAAAAAAGAGGAGCAAAAACATAAGGACATCCTAGACAAAGCAGCTGTGATGCTCTGTCTAATTGGTTTGCTTCACCTGGTGGAATAGATCAGACATTAAAACAGTCCTGCCATGCAGATTACTAATGGTTAGGGATAAGGCAGAGCTCGCACATAATGAAAAATCGCAAGGGCCACAGGATATTTACCTGAAGAGGGGGAGCTTCATCATCTATCTTTTATTAAACTTTCATAATCACAGGGACATGCAATACGAATGAAATAGACATCTGACATGTAGGCACAGATGCTCTAAGGAAAGCCATTGCCATGAATAGACATTCTCATCTATTCAAGTTCACTGAACAAATATGTATTAAGCACTTTCTAGACATTGGAGATATATATTTAAAACTTTCATGGGAACCATGTTAAAACAATTGTTGATTTGTCATGGTATACCATTTACCTACTGTACCTTAATTTTCCACTGATATTGACATGTATGTGGACGCATGCACACACGCACTTGATTCAGGTAGCACAGCCTTTGTTGACACACACTGGCAGAAAGGAGCCGCCATACCAGTGCACAAGCTAAGCTATGACTTTGGTTATGAAAACGAACTGACCAAAAAACGTGTTTTGTTATGGTCTTGTGCAGTAGGCTTGGAGAGGTGGCCAACTTCTTCTTTTTGTTGTTTTTCAAAACAAAATTTATTCATCTAAACCTGCCATTCTGTTTAAAGCATGCATTTGCAAGACTGCAAATGTTTTGGAGGGGGGATGGTGCATGAAGAGAAAAGGAGAGAGATTAGATGATGTTAAAATATGAGTGCCTGCTTCCCCTTAGCACAAACACCGTGCTATTTATACATGTTTATACACCTGCAAGGCATATCAGAGCACCTTATTTGTGTTGTACTCAAGGAGAAAGGGTAATTATCCTTTTTATTGAGCTGCTTGTCAAAATGGGGTTGTAAGAAAAATTAGTTTCTCATTCAAGGAGGACAAGTCATCGAAGAAATGGCAGGGGGTTGAAAAAAGAAGAGAAGGTGTACTAGGTATTGAGAGGGAACACATTCGTAAAGTGGAGAAAATGTCTGCCAAAAATCACAAATAGGTTTACTTTTGCTGAAAGAGTTTTAAGTCTCATCTAGAGGAAAATAACAAGAAGCTGAGCAATGCAAAGACAGGGACATGGTCATGAAGATAGATGAGTAGCTAGCAGCATCTGCCAAGTTTGGGGCATAGCACACTGTGAGGTGATTGGAAGGCCTGGGCCCAGGAGCCCGGGACCAAGGGTCATTTTTTCATGGTGCATGTATGAGGTAGGATGGATTAGAAATGGTTAAAAATATCAATTCAGTGACCCCCGGCTCACTTTGGAGCATTGTTTATAATAGGAACAAGTGGAAAACAAACTAAATTTCTGGGTTTTGTTGGCTTGTGTTATTCTCTGAAGAAAGGATTGATTAAATAATAAGATTTTAGTCATAGGCTAGAACACTGGGGCCACTCCTAAAACAAGGAGTTCTGTTGGTACTGGAAACTCAAAGATAAGCTGGTAAAACAATGTGGGAAAAGGAGAAGTGTATATGGTGTTCACATTTGTGCAAAAACTGTAAGTCTTTATGTAGGTGAGCCTTCACACATATTCCTCTGTGGAGAGACTACAGATTATGTCTGGAAAGATATGTAAGAAAATAGCCACAGTGGTGACTCCTGGGGAAGAGAATGGAGGGATTGGCAGACAGAGGTAGATGGGAGACTCCTGTCTGTGTCTATTGTAGATTCATACCAGTTGTAAAAACTAATGCAGAGATCCTACATACCCCTCACCCAGTTTCCATCAGTGGAAACATTTTGCTATTGGAGAAGCACAGTTTAATATCATAACTAGCAGCTCACATTGATGCAATTCACTGAGCTTATTCATATTTCACTGATTTTACATGCACTTGCACATTTGTGTGTGTTGCGTTTAGTTCTATGCAGCTGTATTGCGGGTGTAAGTTTGCATGCTCAACGCCATAGACAGCAACCGTTCTGTCACAAGCATCTCTTTCATAGCCATGGCCACGCCCTCCTTTTCTCTCCTTCATCACCCCTGGCAACCACTCATCTGTTCTCTATATCTATAATTTTGTCATTTTAAGAATGTTATATAAGTATATAACCTGTTGAGATTGGCTTTTTATACTCAGCATAATTCCCTTGAGATTCATCTAAGTAACTACTCTTATATATAAGATATTGTTAGATCGTTGTTACATCCTCTCTGCAAAAATCTCTTTTAGTTGGTGTTTTTTGACCATTTACATGTGAGGTAATTATTGATATGTTAGGGCTTAAGTCTGCCATTTCATTGTTTGTTCTCTGTTTTCTCTGTTTTACATCCTTCTATTTGTGTTTTCTCATCTTCCTGGGGGTTATTTTGACATTTTTTAGGATTCCATGTTTATTTTTATAATGTTTTTGAGTATATCACATTGTATAATTTTCTTAGATGTTGCTCTGAGTATTAATAATAAACATATATAAATTAGCAAAGTCTGCTAATACTATATTCCTTTTTTAGCTTTCAAGTAACTTTTTATAAGTTAATATAATAAAATAAAATGAAATCAAGCTAGCAAACCAAAATACTTCCCCACTAAATTGGTTGTGGTACCGGTTCCAATGTGGAGGTTGGGGTGGAGCTCCCACATGGTACCAAGCAGGTGTCAAGAATTCAACTCAATTCAGAAACTGTCTATTTGGATGCATTAGATTCCATAGGTTAAAAGTTTAGTCCTATAAGACACCCCCCACTCTCCTTCCCCTCTTCAGAAGCCAGTAGTAAGCCCATGTTATTACTCACACTTTTTACTGGTTGGCTATAGACTAGAAGTTTGTTGGAATACAGACACCAGTCACAGGTTCACGTTGCTACCTGTACTCCTGACCAGTTGTCTATAATTTCCCCCGACCTCCTACTTGGGTTTGATCAATTTGCTAGAGTTGCTCGTAGAACTCTGAGAAACATTTTACTTACTTGATTACATTGATTATAAAAACATATAACCAGAAACAATCAGATAGAAAAGATGCATAAGGCAAATTATGGGGAAAGGGCACTGAGATTCCACACCCCTGCAGAGGGTGGGGTACACTCCCCAAATCTCCGCCAACCCCAATATTCTCAGAATCCTATCCTCTGGTTTTTATAAAGGCTTCATTACATAGTCATGATTGATTAAGCAATTAGCCAGTGGGGATTGATTCAACCTCCAGCCCCACTTCTTTCCCCAGAGGTCAAGTGTGGGACTGAAACCCTCTAATCATATGGTTGGTTCTCCTGGCAACAAGCCCTCATCCAAAGGTGAGGTCTGTAAGTCACCTCATCTACGTAACAGGAGTTGCCTTTGTCACTCTCAGGAAGTCGAAGTCCCAAGAGTTTTGAGAGCTGTGACTCAGGAACCCTGGAGGAAGACTAAATATGTATGAGAATATACATTTGGTCATTTGTATTTATTTATTTATTTTAAATATAAATCAAGATATTACATTCCTATTCACACTCACCCAAAACAAATGAAACAGAAATTTATCTGAATATAGTCAGAATGTAGTTGGGAAAAAAAGTGGAGATCACAGCACTTCAGAAGAAATAACTCAAAGAAATCTTGAATAGGAAGAGAGCACTAAATCAAATGTTCCAAGCCATACCGGAAGCACTGAAAGTTAGGGGCTTATCCAGGACCTCTGAAGCATGTAGTAGAGAAAACCACATTTTGAGCATCCAGTCCTTGGCTGTTTAGAGACCTGCCACTCAGCACCTGGGGGGCCTTGCTCCACTCCTTAAGTTTTCTAAGACCTAATTATAGGAGGAAATTAATAATGGAACCAATTTCATAGAGTTGTTGTGAGGGTTTGCTGAGAAAATATATGTCAAATCCTTAATGTTGTGTCTGGCACATGACAGAAACTCAAACAAATTATTGCTATAATACAACCAAACTTTCCTCTGAGTGCTCACCTGGGTCCCAGGGTTTCAGGTGTACTGTGACATGCTCTCATACTTCAGGATGAGAGGATTGTGTCACCAGACATGCCTAATGGTATGGCTCACTCCTTCGATGGCATGGATGGCACCCTCCTTCCACTTTTTCCCACTGAGGCAATATTTAATCGTAAAGCCATGTTTGGGGTAAAAAGGCATTACTCCAGGCATTTGGCTCATTTGTCTCCCCTTAGATTGACAGTCTTGGTATGTGGTAGGAGTTGGATATGGAAAAAAAAAGAGTAAAACAAGTTGCATATGGTTTCAAACGTTCTTACTTTAGGAGGATGAAAGGAAGATGTCAGAACTGATAGCATTGTCCCTAGCGTTAAGATACATGATCTTTCTTTTCCAGCCTCCATGCAACCTGTTGACAGATCTTTTTATAGAATCTCTTGCAAAAAACATCAAGCTGTTTACTTACTTTATAGAGGACCCAGAATACTGTAAATGACTCCTAGAATTGCAGTTTTCGTGTGTTCTACAATACAAAAGATTGTCAAGGTCTGTTGGATGGTACTTCACACAATCAAAATAGTCATTTTAGGTTATTCTAACCATGCAGAGATCACTTTCTTTTATTGCCCTTATTCTTTACATGATACCCAATTTTAATGGTGTATAGACCTGTTTTCATTTTCAGATCAGCAGAAAAATTATCACCAGACCTAAGAATATTTTCCTTTCTTTGTGCCTCTTCCCTTTCTAGGTACTGACCCTTTCTTTGAACAATTTCTATCCATACATTTTTTCCAGGGCTTTTTTTCTGTGCATCTCGCCAATATCCCTACCCCATCTCACCCTTCACCAGACCTTGCTAAATCTCCCATAGTGAATTTTATTCCCAGATTAAAAGCTTGGACCCATCTCCCATTCTACTGAGCAAAATGCAAGAGATTAAGACTAAGGGCAGTTTAGAGTCAACAAGAACTAAAAAAATTTGCAGCTGGTGGTGCCATCTGTGCCTGTCAAACTGTGGCCAAGTAGTTTTCCATGGTCAGGGAGACAGAGAATCTAATAATGGCTTTTGGTTTGGGGTTACTGAGAGATGAGCCTGTCCTGGAGGAAAATTAGAAGAGCTGGTAGGAAGCTTGTTCTCTTTGTAATGTGTGGCTCATCTCCCACAAAAACAGGCTTCTTCTGGCAAATGGTCAAATTTGACCTTCAAGACCTTGGAGTGGCCTCCCGTGTGTGTCCTTTCTTTCCTCGCCCATCTGCAAAATTCCATTTGTGCCAGGTGCCCAGCATGGCATAGGGGAGTCATAGAGTCTTGGGAGGGAATTTTAAAAAAGTCATACAACTTATAAGAAACTTTTAAGAAGTTTCCCAGGCTTTGGGTGGTGCAGAAGCAGGACAATGGTCAAGAGGAGCAGCAAAGAGAGGAAAGGGAGGACTCTGCTGGCTGTATCCCAGGTGCTCTTCTGTTGGGGAGAATTGTATTGGAAGGAGCAAAGAGATAAGGAGAAAAGTATGACTGCTAGCCCAAATCACCTAATATTAAGAAAAATAAGTGAAGGGAATGAGGGAACAGGAAGTGTGTCAGATCAGTCACTTGGGCTGGGGGAGGGAGAGAATTCTGAGAGCAGAGGTGAAGGGCAGAAGAGGATGGGGACATTCAATAAATGTTCTTAAAATGGGAAAGAGAATTGAACAGACAATTCACAAAAGAGGATAGTGAAATGGATAATAAGTGAAGAGATTCTCAGTCTTGTTACCAATCAGGGCAATGCAAATTAAAACCACAATAAACCCTGGCCAGTATGGCTCAGTTGGTTGGAGCATTGTCCTGTAACTGAAAGGTTGTGGGTTCAATTCCTGGTCAGGGCACATGCTGGGGTTGCAGACTCCATCCCTGGTCTGAGTGTATGTCATCCCCAGCCCAGGTGCGAGCAGGAGGCAACCAGTCAATGCTTCTCTCTCTTATCAATGTTTCTCTCTCTCCCCTTTCAGTCTGTCTAAAAGCAATGAAAAATATGTCCTTGGTTGAGGATAAAAAAGAAAACACAACATGATAAACATATTAGCAAGAATGGCTAAACCAAACATGACTGACAAAATCAAGTACTTATAAGGATATACAGGAATTGGAAATCTTTCACACTGCTCATGTAAACTCCTTGTGGTAAACTTTTATTACTATCTGTTAAAGTTGAACATATGCATATCCTATAACCTAGCAAATCTATTTTTAGGTCCATACTCAAACAAAAGTATGGACCTACTTTTACGATGGACCTACTTTCAAGTCCATCGTACACATCCTTGTCTGTAGCAGCTTCATTCATAATAGCCACATTTGTAAATAATAAAATGTCCATAAATAAATAAACTACTTATAGATTTATATCATGGAATACTATATATCACTGAAAAAGAATGAAATGTGGGTGAGTCTCACACAGGTAATAACAAAGGAAATTATATATTAAAGGTTATATACTCTCCTATTTTATCTATATAAAATCCAAAATCAGACCAAGATAAATTATATGTGAGGGAGTAGTTGCCTTTGGGGGGCACACAGAGAGAGTAGTCACTGGCAAAAGTTGTGAGGGGTTTCTGAGGTTCTTGTAATCTGCTGTTTCACGGCTTTTGGTGGTAGTTACATACACATGATCAATTGGAAATAAACCCACTAACCTATACATTTGAGGTTCCTATTTTTTTCTGATTGTATACTTCAGTTAAAAAGTTTTTAAAAGAGGAGTGTTAGGTTATGAACTACCTCTTATATATTTATGTTTGCCTATCTATTTATTCATTTATTTTCAATAGATCAAAATAAGATTATTTTTAAATTATTGCACTGTTCAACTCTGTTCCTTTTAACATGACATTGTGCCCAAACAATATAGCACATGGGACTTAAGAGGTCAATTTCCCTATATAGCATGCTGGGTTATTCATTTTTTCTCTTTCCATTTTCCTCCCCAGGGCTTTCACACTGCACACTCCTTCTCTGTAGCTCTCTCTCCCCCACATGGATTCTAAGACTGACATTAAGACCATCCTCAGCCAGGATTGTCTTTGATTGTGTGAGATGTCTCTGCTGCTTCATCTGATGCTTGTTTATTCTGGTTGATGAGCAGGCATAGCACTTAGACCATGGTGTGTTTTTCGTGCATTATGGAGGAAGTATAATAATAACTTGAATTCTGGGGAGTACACAAGAGGTGGAGTGGTGTGTGAAGATCACCAGACACTTTGGTGAGCCATGCTGGGCTTTTTATAGTGGGACCTAAAGGGAATAAAATACTGGGCCATGTTTTCAAAATTATGGTATAAATGCTTAAGTATTCTTTTGTTCTAAGAGCTACAATGTCCAGAAATTATCCCTATGGAAGTATTTTTAAACTGGGCTTCTCAGAGCTTTTCAGCTGTAAGACTGTATACCTCAGGGGTGTCTATCTGTCTGTCTGTCTGTCTGTCCATCTATCCATCAATCACAGTGAGAGTTGAGACTAGAGAGCAGAATAGGCAGCTTTGGATCCATTTGTTGAGGACCTACATAAGATTTTACTTCAAAATAGTTTGAGCTGCTTAAAAAAGACAACCACTTTTTTAGAGGACTATTACTATGGTGATAAAAGATTACCAGACACCAGGAATATTTTGTGCATCAGGCAATGTAACCTAAAGATAACATCTGCCAGGCTCGAGTGTTGGAAGAAACAGCACTTAACACTGGGAGTTTGGAGGAGGACTCCCAGGAAGATTACCCTAAAAGAGGCTCCTGAACTAGTAGTTAGCTAATATGTAGGAATAATAACAGTAGTGAACTTCTATTGAATACTTACGATTATTTAGTAATGTTAGCTATTTTTATGCATTATTTAATCCTCACAAGAGCACACTACTTGCAGACATGATGGAATAGATGGTATCAGACTAACTCTCCCACTAAGAAGCTGCATAAATTACTATCTGAAGGCATCCTACCTGAAAGGACCAGAATTGGAGATGTCAAGACAACTGAGAAAAGAAAATGCATTTTTGGCTGTTCTCTGTGATGCATTTGTAGTGCTAAAGGAGTATAGAAGTTGAACGGAAAGTAGTGTCCTAGATCTTAACAGGAATTTTAATGCAATTGGGAGACAAAAATTCATGTTCAGAAATGCTAAGATAGCCATGATAACAGAGGACCAAGGTCCCAGATAAAAGGGAACCAGAAATATCGGAGCCAGCTTTCTGCTTGTGGCTTTCTGTGAGAATCTGTAGACTTCCACAGTGTACACAAGAGGGGCCAGGAAGAATGCAGTAGTTAAGTGGCCAGTCCTACTGAACTGCAAAGGCAGAAATTCTGGTCCAGAACCCCCCAGGGAGGAAGGGCCCTGGCAAAAAATGGCAAACTCGTATTCGAGACTAGGAAGAGCTGTATCAAGGGCAACCTGGAAATAACCAGTTCACTACTGGATCAAGACAATGTGTCTACCTATGCTCTGTCTTTCAGAAGAAAACAAAATCCTCAGTGTAGGAAGGTAACATCCAGAACCTATATAACTTTTTACTTAAAATGTTCAATGGTCAAGAGAAAGCTACCGGGCATGTCAGGAAACAGGGCCAAATATCTGAATTGCAAGAGAAAATAGAAATGAACTATAGGTTATTGATATATTAAGATTATTGGATTTTAAAGAACTGTGATTAATCTTTTAAAGAAAATGTATGTACAAATTGATTATTTCACAACAGGAATCTATAGATAAGGCTCAAATGGAAATCCTAGAATTGAAAACCATTAATTAAAAATGCAAGAGATGTGTTTAATGTTGCCATTAAAAAGCATACAAATAATTTTTTTGCTACCTGAATGACATACTCAAGTATCAGGACACAGGCTAAAAATTAAAGAATAGAAAAAGAAACGCCATGTAAACACTAATCAAAGGGGATATGGTGTGGCTGTGCTGAGACTCAACAGTGCAGATTTTAAAGACAGAAGTAATACTGAAAATGAAGGAAGCCATATCAGTAGTGATAAGGTGGGCAGTTGGACAGGAATGTCCAATAGTATAAACAGATACACACTTAACGCAATGTTTAAATCAAAAACTGACAAAATTAGGAAGAAAATGGGTGATCTCACAACCACAGCTGGAAATTTTAATAGAGTGCTCCCTCTTCAGTTGTTAGGATTATCAAAGATATAAATAAGTGTGTAGCAGATTTGAATAACCCAGTTAGCAAACTTGACCTAAATGACATACCTAGAACTCTGCACCCCAAAGCTGCAGAATATACATTCTTTTCAATTAAACATAAAACATGTAATAAAATTGATTACATACTAGTCAATAAAGCAAGTCTTTACAAATTCAGTGGATTGAAATCACATGTAGTATTTCCTCTCATCACAGTTTAATTAGGTTATAAATCAATAGCCAAAAGATAGCAAGAATATATACATATCCTATGACCCAGGAATTTCATTCCTGGATACCTAACACAAATGGGTGCATTTGGCAGGATAGGAAATGTACATGAGTGTTCATGAAATTGAAAGTAACCCTTTGTCTATCAACAGTGGACTAGAAAAACCATATATTGTATAGAATATTCATATAATGGAATAAAGAGTGAACTACTGCTACACAAAACAACATGGATGAGCCTCACAGATGTCACGGTGAGCAAACAAAGCCAGACACAAAGAATACAATCCATGTCATTTCATTTATAAATCCCAAAACAGGTACAAATAAGCTATAATGATACAAGTCAGAATAGTGGTTATTTCTTACTGTATACTTGGTATATCTCATTAAAAATGTTTTTACAAAGCCCCAAAACCAACCAACAAAAAAAACCCTCCAGATTAAAAAAAATGCAGAACTGCTTTCTGGGTGAAGAAGGTGGAGAAACATTACAAACAGAGAATTTTCATGGTTTCTGGTCTGCATTTTCCATGAACCTTCCTCTACCTAGTGAACTCAGGCTTTTAAACTCCATTAGCATCTTGTGTATTGTTTATTATGGCAATAAAAATACTAGCTAATTGGTATCATTCTTTGTCTCAGATCTTTTTTTCCACATGAAGCAACGTAATGTAGTGGTTGAAGACACAGCCCTGGAGACAGACCACTTGGTTTAAATCCTGCTTTACCGGTTGGGCCAATCACTTAAACTCCCTGTATTTAGTTTCCTTCTATGAAAGCAAGGTACCACTAGTGCTTGTGTCATAGTGCTGTTTGGGGAATTAAATGAATCAGTAATTATTTAAAACTATGGCACAAAAGTTAGCATTCTGTAAATGTTTTTGATTCTACAAATGTTACTGGAATTACCTTGGGCATTCCTTATATTTGTTTTAAGTCCCTCTAATACCTAGAACTGTACGGAGCAATCAGAAAGATGAGGTTTCTGGAAAACTAGAGACAAAGATATTTTGGGACCTGACTTATTCTTTCTCTATGGATGAAGATGCGCTTATAATGATGACAAGTTTTGCTTGTGAACAAGAAACTTCAATAGAGCTGCATAAATTAGTGTAAGCGTGAAGAATAAGATAGGAAAAGTTATTTTCTACTGGCAGGACACTACAACCCTGGAGAGTGTCAAGAGTGGCTTAGCACTGGGCCAGAAATCAAATGACGTCTGCAGGGGGCAACCTCAGTCTCTTCCCTGTGCACGCACCTTGTTTCCACCGCATCCTTTATTCATGGCTAAGTAAGCTGGGGACTCCAGCAAGGACGTGTATATGCTATTTTGTGAACATGTGTAAGCTACCGGAACTCTGGAAGCACATATGTATATGTATATGTATGTATGTGTATATGTGTGTGTATAAACACACATATTTGTGGATTGAATTTCATTGAATTATACTGATTTGAATTGAAGCGAATGTTGACAGACGTAAGAACAGTAATACTTGGTGGTTTAACTCATAAGCTTTGGAGTCAGATGCATTTGAGTTTGATATACCAGATTTGTAAATTTCCACAAAATACTTCACTGCTCAGGGCCTCAGCTTCCTCCTTTGTAACATGTGGGCAATAATCATAGGAATCCCGCAGGGTGGTTATAAGGATTCAATGAGGTATGTGCCTGGAACATGTATTAAGCACTCTATAAAATCATAGACATTACCATTATTGTGTATGCTATTTTCTTTGTATTTCTCCCAGCCAAGAAGCTCAAACCAGCCTGGACTGAATTGTGAAAATTAGTTGTAAGCTCTCAGAATGTGTATGTGTCCCTTCCTTATTTCTTAAAAACCCATTTTGTTTTTATTTTTCTGACACCCTGAGAGTTTGGGCAAGGTAGGTACTATTATCTTCAACTAGCATATGAGATAATAACATAGAGAGAGAACGTGATTTGCCTAACAGCCTCATAACTGTTCGTGTTGGAGATCTCAGTGCTAGCCTCGAGGATTTTATTCCCTCCTGCTCTGTCTACATTCTTACCACCAGATAACCACTGAGAGAGTATTCATCAACCCTAAATCATCCCAAACAAGACGTAGGAGAACATCTCATCTTTTTAGATGTGGTCACTGAATGATGGCTCCAGGGCAGTAGAGGTTTTTAAGATATCTGAGAAGTTTGATATTGAAGTTTCATTAAAGGTTGCTCCTTCCTTCTGGACCCCACATTTTCACCCTCCCACATTCAAGTTCATTTTAGCTGCAACCTCTCCCCCGAATGGCCTTTCATCCTACTGGGTTCTCCTTGTTCTTTGGTGGGCTTTTCCTGGTTCTCTGCCTCCTGGGCTGGAGACGATCATCTCACCCAAGAGTGTTCGAGGCACCAACTCGGTAATGATTTTTTTACATTGGCACTCAAGGTTAGCTTGAGGGAAATTTAGGTCTCTAGCCAATCCACTGAATGTAACTAAGGTGACTGTAGGGCTGGAGGAAATGTTCTACTTTCACTCCCAGTGCTAAATGTAAGCTGCAGGGGGTCAGGGACTTTGTGTACCTTCCTTCGGAAAGCCCCCCGGGCGTGGAACAGTGCAGGCAGGTGCTCGTTACATTCTTGCTGAATGAATGGATGATGCTCCAACTCAGAAATTCCTCACATGTCATACCTATGTTATCTTTTTCCCCACACCTTCCAGATTTTTGGTTTAGAGGTGTTGGGGTTCTGGTTGCTTGACTTACTTAGTGTTCTCAATGGATTTTGAAGTTTCTGCCTCCTTAGAGCAGTGTTTTCTGTCTATACTACCCCCCTGGTCCAGGTGTTTATGATAAAAAATTCATCTGCTTTTGAAAGTTGGATTTTGGAATAAATAAATAAATAAATAAATAAATAAATAAATAAATAATAGCTCTTATTTTGCCCTAATTAAGTTCTAGCACTAAGTTACTTAGGAAATTTCAGGTATTCTATTGATTTTCTATTGATTAAGGTCATAGGGTATTCTTAAAATTGGCTCTTTGAGATGCTGTTTTCCACTCTCATTGCCAGGTTATATAGAATAGTATTTGCTATAATTAGTCATATTTGATTTTCCCTAATAGGACATTAGGCAGCCTTTTCTAACCACCCCCAAAAATCCATTAATAAACGAAGCCAGCAACAATAAAGTATAAGCCGGCCTGTGATGGACCTCTGGGCAGGTCTCTGGTGGACTGTGGACCGGAAATCACAAGCTCCTCTGACTCCAGGCCTGCCTGAGGCTGTGGAGGGGAGCAGGGGGAGGCTTCCTCTGCCTTCCTTCTGTGTCAAGGCAGCTGGAGAAGCTTTTAATCCACTCTATTTCAAACAGTTGCAAGCAAAGAAAAGATGTCATGGGAATATCCAGACTTGGGCAGATAACAACCCTACTCTTTATAACCCACTTATTAATCCATAGGAAGGAAGGGGAGAAACGGTCTTTGAACGGTCAGCTATCCATGCGCAGTAGTTGGATGCTGAGCCCTTTTCAAATGTACTCGGAATAAAAATGAAACCCTACTACTTGTTTTGCCCATTAGATAGCATTATCTCCATGGAACGCCAATTCATATCTCTTTGTGCTGTGTGTGGTTCTCACATATGGGATTTTAATAACCTCCATGCTGTGCTATGAATTTATAAGCAGAGCCGATAGAGGAAAAGCACCACAGGACTTTATTTTTTCATTATTACTCTTTTGAAAAACACGGTTTGCCTCATTTCTGTAAGGTCTGACAGCACTGGCAATGTTGCGGCTAGAGGTATAGCTGTTACTATGGAAAGGAATAAGCTCCTTATTTATTTGCTGTCTATTTTTTTCTGACTCCCTTTCCCACTCGCATCCTGCCTTTAGTCACCTCCGTAATATTCTATGGCATTGTACTTGCAGCTTCAGTGAGCCGACTGCACAGAAATAGGCCACGTTCTGCAGCTCTGTAGTTCATCACACATTCTGATTTTTTTCTGCACATCCCTTTTAATGTGATTGCATTTCTCCTCCATACAATTCTGTGTGCCCAAGGAGCCCATTCAGTGCACTGGGTAGGAAAGCAGGCTCTGTGGTCAGCTCATCCTGGATGGGAATGTCCTCTGCCCTATGATCCTGGAGAAATTATTTGGATTTTATTAACTCCTTTTTAAATGCTTATAATAAACTGCCTCCTATTTGGGTGCAGTGGTTAATTGGTATATTACCTATGAGCTGTTTAGCACAAAGTATTCCTAGAAGTTCCTATTATTGTTATTATTCATTCAACAAGTATTTACTGACTGCTTACTAGATATCAGACATTACTCTGGATGCTGGAGTAATACAAAGAACAAAACCATTTCCTTGTTTTTATAAAACTTACCATCTAATTATTAAATAACCTTTAAAGTTTCAGTGGAAAGTTACACCTTGTACCCTTTTGCAATAACACTTGAAATTTACTTTTCTTTCCTCAGTTAAACGTGGAGGTTAAAAGTGATTTCATAATCTTATATGTAGATGAATAGTCCTACTGTATTTTTACACTTTTTCTTCTTTGCTTTCAAACCCCTCTTCCATTTTCATGTTGTACCTATTTGGACTAACCTGCTTGAACAAGAAGAATCCTATGATCCTGGCTTCTCCAGCTATCATAACCTTTTTATTACAAATTCAAGTCTGTTTTAGATTTAGTCCCTCTAACTCAATATGTTACTTTATCTAAAATTTCATATTAGAACTCTTGGATGATGCAGGAAAATGTAGGTTAAGAAAGCAATTTTTGAGAAGTTCAAGAGGAGAAGGAACCCAGGGACTGAATCCTTACATGTCGATACCCTGGGAAGCCTGTCCACTAGGGCCCCTTACTAGGAATCTACTTATGTGTGTCCTGACACATGGGTGCATGTGTGCTTGTGTACACACAGACATGTATTTCTGTGGTTTAGGTACTGACTACACTGAGTATATTTTATATGGTTTCCCAGGTCAATAGGAATTTGGTAAAATGTAGGTCCCATTGATACCAGAGGCCTCCACATTCTTGGAGATTCCTTAGAATTTACTGAAGTCAAACAAATTTAAGACTTACACTCTGAAAAATATACAATTCTATGCAAATAAGGTAGGACCCTTTTGAACATTGATGTACAGTAATGGCACTAAAACCACTGTATCAGTAAACATCCCAGCTAAGTCTTTTAACCAGCATGGTATTTACAGTACATTGGAATCTACTTCTACACAATCAAAAATATTTATTAATGCCTGCTTTGGGTCAGGCAACTTCTTACTGTGATTAATACAGTGAATACCAGAATTTTCTCTTCCTCCAGGAAACATAGTGACTGATGAGAGATTTTGATAATAAATGAGTAAATGGATTAATAAATACACAATTATAATTAAAATAAGTGTCTCTGAAGGTACAGCCCTCTGAGCTTTGTATGCGTGGGCCGAATGGGGAGCACTTACCTTGCACTTGAGTGGGTGATCAGGAGACCTCTTGGAGAAGATGATATTTAAGCTGAGTTCCTCATTATGAGAAAGTTCCTTCAAAACTGGGAAGTGGAATGGAGGCAAAGTATTCTAGGAGAAAAGAAGCAGAGTGTTCCAAGTCCTGAGGCTAAGGCAAGAATATAATGTGGTCAAGAAACTTAAGAAATTGTTTGCTGGTTGACTATGACAGAGAGGGTCAGGGTCCAGGATTCCTGAAGCACATGAGGGGTTTGAAGTTGGTTCTACACACAATGGGAACCTTGTTGATGTGGGGTTAACAGAAGTTAACAAAATGGTCTCCTTAAGATTTCTTTTCCCAAGGAATGCCAGAGGGCAGTGTCTTGCTTTGTGTAGTTAGAGTTTTGATTCACTTAATTTCATGGATTTATATGCCTTGTGAGGGTATGAGATGTGGATGCTAACGCTTAGAATTTCCATGTTTATTTGGAGCTAATTACCACAAATATGTTTTTAATTGGCAACTGTGTATTTTAGACATACTTCATTACATTTAACCTTTGGGATCACTTTTAATTGATCCTCTCAAAAAAAGTTTTCTATTAAGAAAGTATGATACACATCAATGTTTTAATTATTTTCTTCTGGAAGGTTTTTGTATTAGATACAATTTTTCTGTCAATGAGGAAATGTACAAAGGGTCATATTTTAAGAAAATAATGCTCAAGTGTCAAACACCCCAAGGCATTTAGTATTCTGCTGTTACAGAATATTGTTTATATAACTTTTTGCTACCATTTATTAAGAATATATATAATTTCTTTATGCTCCATAGTATTCCATTGTGTAAATATACCACAGTTTTTTGATCCACTCATTTACTGATGGGCACTTAGGCTGTTTCCAGCACTTGGCTATTGTAAATAATGCTGCTATGAACATTGGGGTGCATAGGTTCTTTTGAATTGGTGTTTCAGGGTTCTTAGGGTATAATCCCAGCAGTGGAATTGCCAGGTGAAAAGGCAGTTCCATTTTTAGTATTTTGAGGAAGTTCCATATTGTTTTCCATAATGGTGGCCCTTTTGCAACAGCATGGATGGAACTGGAGAGCATTATGCTAAGTGAAATAAGCCAGGCAGTGAAAGACAAATATCATATGATCTCACCTATAGTGGAACCTAATCAACACAACAAACAAGCCAGCAAAATAGAACCAGAGACATGGAAATAAAGAACAAACTGATAGTGACCAGAGGGGAGGGGAGAGGGGGGTAATGAGGGAAGGAAGGGGAAGGGTTGAGTCAAGAAACTTGTATAAAGGATCCATGGACAAAGACAATGGAGTGGGGGGAGGATTAAATGTGGAGGGAGGTGAGTAGAGCAGGAGAGAGGAATAGGGGAAAAACCGGGACAACTGTAGTTCATCAACAATAAAAATTTTTAAAAAAATAAACTCAGGCAAATATAAAAAAACAATATATATATAATTTAATTCTCATAATAGCCAACAACTTAAAGCAGCTGGATATTTGTTTTTTCCCCTGTCAATAATCTGCTAACACTTCCTATCAGTCTACCGTACTGACCTTTAATCCAACGTTTACCCACAAACTGAGTTATATGTATGGTTCTTATTTTAACAGGTTTTGGTAGATATCCCTTTACTCATTTATCTATAGAAATAATTTATTATTTATGATGTTTCATGATGTTTTTATTTCTGTTTGTTTGTTTTGTTGGAGCTGTCTCATATTCTAACAAATGCTCCCTCATTGATATGCATGAATTTTCATCAGGTTGTTCCATAGAAAGTTCACATTTCTTTGTGCCATTATCTTCATCCCTTATTTTTTAATTCCCAAGATTTTTTCCTTTCACCTTTGAAACAAATTTATTGAATGAAATCTGATGTCACGAGAAGGACTTGCGTTAACAATAGAGATGGATGCCCCCCTCTGGCATCTACTATCGGCACATTATTGTCTACCAAACTTCTACACCACCGGTATCTTTCAAGTTCTAAAACTTTGCTAAGATTTGTTAAAGATTCTGCTACTGGTAATCAACCTCTTAGCTAATGGAGCATATGTTGAGGTTTTACACAGAGGAAGGTTCCCTCCCAAGGGCTTTTGGCTTCGAAGACTCCGTGTTGCTCTGCGGCTTTGGCAGGCCTCAGAGGAGCCCGGCTGCTGGGAACTGAAGCGCGTGGAGCTCGCCAGCCCCGAACCACTGTGTTCCTCGCAGCTCTCTGGTGCCAGGAGCTTGTGTGCCAAGAACACAGAAACCTGTGCTGAAAATAAATTGTTTTCTCTTGCCTCTTCCTCTAGGAAGACTAGAAGAGGTTGAACCTGCAAGTGGTTACAAAATGACTTAGGACTTTACATTGGAAGTTTAGTACTACAGTTTCACGTAGAAAACAAAATAGGTACATTATCTGTGCTCCCTGAATCATTTTACTCCCAATTTTTAAAGTGTCTATTACCTTTTTAAAGAGAGTAATATAATTGTGGCGGCTGTGACGGTCTTTTCAGTGTGAAAGGCCTCAAGTGTGAGTGTGTTGAGGGTGTGTGACAGGGATGCGGGTTATCCCAGTGGGTAACTGTATGTGAATGAATGCAGGTTATGTGGACAGGTTAACATTGATGAAATCAGTGGA
The DNA here is from genome assembly GCA_004027475.1 of Anoura caudifer. NCBI lineage: Eukaryota > Metazoa > Chordata > Mammalia > Chiroptera > Phyllostomidae > Anoura > Anoura caudifer. The sequence goes on along the minus strand of PVKU01003655.1, from coordinate 57,151 downwards.
TGATAAAGTCACCGGCTAACAAAACATTTTGCAGGATTCTGTATCTTGGACATGTAACATTGGAACTGCCTTTATTTATTTCATTCCAATCATTCTTATCTCTTCTTATTTACCCTAGATTTCATTTTCAATTCTTTCCTATTTCTCCTCCATTACATATTTTTCTCCATCTGTCTTTCATCAGAGGAAGAAAATGTCTACTCAGGCTGGCGCAAGTCTGAAGTGTATATGTGGGATCCTATGAAACTATGACTTGATCTCCTTAGTATAATTAGTATTGTTTGAAGAAGTTAGACTCTTGTGAACAATCTGTGAAACTTGGAACACAGAAAAGATTAAATTCATAGCACTTATGTAGCCTAACTTCATAGGCCTATTGCCTAACTATTTAGTTAAATTCCTTGATTCCTTTTAAATCTGTTCCTCAGCCTTGGCACTGTTGATATTTTTGGCTGAACAATTTTTTTGCTGTGAGGGACTTTGCTGTCCATTGAAGGATCTTTAACAGCATCCTCGGCTCCTACTAACCTGATGCCAGTAATATTCCCTCAACTGTAACAACCAAAAATGTCTCCAGGCATTGCCAAATGTCCCCAGGAGATTCACAGGTGAGAACTGCTGTTTTAGACCCAGGTACTTGGACAAACGATGATATAAATGATATTAAATATAGTGCTTTAAAAAAAAACAACTAGATTTCTCCATCTTACCTCATTATTTCCAACAGCTTTCAAATTCAAAAGCTGTTGCTCAGAGCTAGCAAAATCTGAATAAACAGAAAGTAAACATCTTCCTTTTTATTAGATAAGATGTCCAGCAATGAAAATCTCTGTATTTAAAGAGCTTGTTAAGATATATTATGTCAGATGAAAAGTGCTATTTTAATAACTCATTGTTATTCTTAGCATGGACCTTTTATTTTAGAAAAATGGATAATTATCATTTTGGCTTATCATGTTCTCTCCATGAATACAAATAATTTGATAGACAGACAACCAAGAGATATTTCATTAAATAATGATTCTAATCAGTCGTGGACTAGAGTAAATTAGAGGTTAGGCTTCCAGCTTGAGAGTTGGATCTCAGGGTTTGGTGGCAATGTCATCTCATTTATCCAGGATATTTTTGTTGATGGATCTAATATTGCAGTCAGAAACCAGAGCACAGGTCAATTGGGTAAAAATAAAAGTCAAAACGCGGCTTAGAAAGCCACAGGCTATACTGCATTTAACTTGCAGCTGGATAATTGCAAGAATACTTTCAAAGCATAACTACAAGTCCTATGGTGTTTGCACTTAGCAGCTTCAATTTCTAGATAATGGCCTATTATTAATGTGGAAGTGTTAGAAAGTTTTCCAAGGAAAAAATATCAGCCTGGAACCATTCCCTTTTGTATCAATTATATACTTAACTGCCATCTGTGGTTATTCATACTATGCATAAAACCTTACTCATTTTCCAAAAAGGACTATCAAGAGCACTTTATTTATTTATTTATTTATTTATTTATTTATTTATTTATTTTTATTTTTTTTTTTGAGAACAGTCTTCCTAATACCCAGCCAGGAAATCCATTTTGAAGTTAATTTCCTTTTAAAATTTTTTAGTGTAATCTATCCTTTTGTTTCTAAGAAACAAAGCCCAGTGCTGCCTTTGATTTAGAACTGTCTTATTGTCACTCAGAGGGGACAGATAACCATCAGTGGCCTTGGCTGTCTTTTGAAGCTTGCGGGGCAGCGGTGAAAAAAGAGTCACCATGATTACTTAGACTTCCTCTATGGGGCAGCAGGAGAACTTACAGCTGAGAAATTATTCCCGTTATGAGATAAAGGAATGATTTTATTCATAATTCATGCTCTGCGTTCATGATCCAGCCCACACAGAAGCCCTCGCTCTGTGTGTCCTTAAGCTGCATCTGACATTTTACCTCCTGGTGTTTTCTAAGTAGCATTTTTCTACCAAGCCAACTTTTGTGAAAAAAACGATGGTAACAAACGTCTGATGCTTCTGGAACATATTTAACTTTATTACCAACACCTTCTAAGGAAAATAACAAAGAGCAAAAGACAAAACAGAATGATTTTTCAAGTCTTGAAAGGAATCCTCACATGATAAAATGCAGGCAATAAGAGGGTTTTATTTCCCCCTTGTAAACGGTGTGTATGTGTGCCTTTATTTATTAGTCACATCATTTGTTATTGATACAGCTCTACCAGCCCCTAAAAAGGGCAGATCTTGCTAACTAGAGTCTTTAGGGGCCTGCGAGACTGATAGTTGTGAGGGTGTAAGCTTGCAGAAACCAGGAAAAATATACTGCTTTGTAAAGAAATGGAGAGAAATAGAGTAGGAGAAATGCAGGCCAGAATGGGAGAGCCCTCTTTCGTATCACTCTGAGCCGTCCTCTGCTAAATTTCCACTGCACACTAATGCTCAGTGAGCTAGCTTTTCTTTTGTGGAGGAGGAGGAATGGGGTTTAATTTTACTTACATTTACTTGGGGCAAAGACTGAGCTTGCTCACAGGTAACTAATAAATGAGTTGCAGAAATTAAGGAAGTAATGAGTCAAGAAGTTGGGGGGAATCCATGCAAAAAAAGTACACAGAAAGTAGCAGAGAGGGATTTGAATGCAAGACTGATGGACAAAGCCAATGCTTATTTGTATTCTGCTCTGCTTCTAGAAACTTGCGCTATTATACTTTTTTCAGAGCACTTTGAGTTCTTCCAGCTGCGATGGAAGTGGAATGTGATAGAATGTTGAAGGTTGACAGTGCTGAGATTAATTATATATTTTTGTACACAGGGTTTATATGTTAAATTTTCAGTGTCCTGTTATTAATAGCTTTTATTTTAAATTATGTCTTCAATGTTTAATCCATATTGGAAAAAGTGGTTTATGCCTTTGGCACAAAAATGACTTAGAAATGATGTGGCGATAGTGTGATAAACGTCTGATCTCCTACAACAAGAAGGGAATATTTATTTGGATCAAGTCCCATATTTTGAAGTGTCACCTATACTTTGCCTAAAATTAGCAGTTGTTTGTTTATAGCAGTTACACACCCATAAAAAAAATTTCATAAAAATTAGAACTACAGAATTTATTTGGTTTTTCTCAACTTCCCCTCTCTGCCTTACACTCCTGGCCCCCAAGATGAATTATATGGTACCAAAAGGTTATTTATTTTTATGGTCGGGCTGGTCAATAATATGTGCATACATAATTCATTAGCTTGTTAATTGGGCCCTATGCTCCAGGTCAGGGCTATGTATCTGAGCTCCGCTGTGAGGTAGAGAATCAGTGACGATGATCGGTGTGGCAGACCCTTCTGCATGGCGTGGGCCCAGCTCCCACTCGGAGATGCACAGGACCCACACCCACAGAAAGGTTCTCTCGTGGGTAATCAGATTTGCAATATACCTAGGCTGCTTCGAGTCTTGCTTTTTGCTGAAACTCCCTCACCCTGGATTGGGATAGCCAAGTGCTTACTATAACTTCCTAAAATCCATGTAAATCTTGCAAGGACAGGTGTAACCTGTTGGCTCAACCACTTTTCCCCTTTTCATTTGCTTATATCCTTCTGTGATGTAATGAGGGGCATTGGCTACTTAAGCATAGGGAGTGAGGACCATCTTTAATGGGAGGAGAAATAAAATAAAGGCCTGTCATGGTGGAGGCTGCAGTTTTTACTCGCCCTGAGAGAAAAGCTAAGCTGTCCTTTTTCCTCCACCGGAGTCGGTAGTCCATGTGTATGTTTTATTTCATCCATAACAACGCAGACACTGCTAGCCGGTGTCCACGTCAGATCAGTATCTCAGCTGTGGCGCGGCCAGGACTCTTACAAGGTTCAGATTTCCTTCAACCCATCTCTTCATGGCCTGTCAATAATCCTATTTTGTAAATGCAACACAAATAACAATTGGTTTACAATTTGGATTGGCTATCCTTTAACATTTTGTGATAATTGATCCGGCTTGATTTAAGGGCATTTTTTTTTTCTTTCAGTTTTAAAATATATAAAGTTGGCCTTGGCTGGTGTGGCTCAGTGGGTTGAGCGCAGGCCTGCGAACCAAAGGGTCGCTGGTTTGATTCCCAGTCAGGGCACGTGCCTGGGTTGTGGGCAAGGTTCCCTGGTGCCAAGCGCGCAAGAGGCAACCACACACCGATGTTTCTCTTCCTCTGTTTCTCCCTCCTTTCCCCTCTGTCTAAAACATAAACAAATACAAAATCTTAAAAAACATAAAGTATGTAAAGCTGCTATTCAGTACTTGTTCAAATTGCTCTGTCTCAAAAATGATCCCGTGGAGAATTCTGAAGTCCAGTTAAATAGATTTTGAGGAAGACAGTAAGAAAGTCTGAAGTCTGCTCTTAAAGCCGTGACCAAAATGCACCATCGTTTTTAATAAAGCATTTTGTTTCGTTCATTCTATGAATCATTGCTTATTCATTGTCATCTTTTGGTCTTCTGCAGTCTGAGTGCAGTCTTCAGGTTGTCTCGTTTCTTCGGTCTCGGGTGCTGAGACCCACTGCTGTGCTCATTGCTGTGCATCACGTGGTCACAGGGACTGAGCATTTTAGAAAGCCGCTTTATTGTAGCATTAACATACTGTGAGCTCAGTAATTTCATTTACTGGGTCAATAACCCGTGATATCTAAAGGAAGATTTAAAATAGTTTAAAAATAATTATTCTAACAAGAAAGGAATTTCAAAGTATAATTACCATAGCAATAAAGGAAAGAGAGACTCCAAAACAAGTATAAATATTACTATATATTTAAATCTTAATATTGAATTCCTATAATTCAAAGGGTTTAGCTTGTCTAATAGTAGATCGCAAGATCTTAGACCTCAAATAAACTTCCAAAGCATCTTGTCTAGATGTAGAAATTCAAGCATATTTTTCTTAAGAACCATGTACAATTTAATACTTGGATTGACAGCATATTATGGTTCATTCTTATATAAGGCACTCATATTTCTTAAAGAATTAACAAATTTCTTATTCAGTTTTTTCTCTACATATTTTGCATGCTATTGTACATTAGATTTCTTTTTATTGCAGATTCATTTTTTTGCTAAGGTACTGTTGGTGATTTTGTATATCCATGTTGCAGCTGGCTACCATTTTAAAATTCTTCTATTAGTGCTAATAGTTTGAACTATGGTTTGTCATGTTTGCAAGGAAAGCTATTGTATCTTCTGCAAATAATGATGATTCTTTTCTTCTGTTCCAGTATTAATAACTCATCCCATGCCACACCTGGGCTCCAGTTATTACATGGAGTAGGACTTAAAGAACAATGTTGAAATAATAATGGAATCCATGGCCATTCATGTCTTATTTCCAGCCCAACAAGACTATATCTAGTGCAGAGTTTCTAAACCATGTTCTAAGCCATTATCCCATAAGATGTTAATCATTTTCCTACAAAAAATCACAGTGAGTTTTCCAAATACTATTCTGGAACTCTGAATCAAAAAAAAAAATGAGACAGACTTAAGTGAATATTTGTAGCCTTTAGTATTTAATATTAATGGACAATCCCCAAGAGGTGAAGAATGTATTTGACATTTCCCAATATATTTGTCCATAAAACACCATTTTTGAAAAGACTTAACTACCATTTTACAATACAGTATGTTAGTGCTGCTCGGGTAGGGCACTGGTACCTGCAATGTGGGTTTTGGTTTCAGAATGATAGCCCTTATTAAGAAATTACCCTACACATATATTCAAGTAAGCAGAATAATGCTACAATTTTCCAAAGCATTCAAGCCACCCTCCTACAAGTTATTGCATGAAACTTCCAGCTACTGTACATTCTTTTTAACATTTGGTGTTGTCAAACATTTTAATTTCAGGCTAACTGGTAGATGTACAATAATATTTCATTGTTTTAGTTTGCATTTTTCTTATCACTAATGACAAGCCCCTTCTCTGATGCTATTTGCCATTTAATTTCTTTTACATAATGACAATCGTTTATCCATCTTTCTATTGCTTTAACTGGCTGCTATCTTTTCTTGTTGATTTGTAAGGATTTATTGTATATTATTTATATAACTCTTCCTAGGACACAACCCCCCATACACACCTCCGTTACAGAGAGGGAGAAAAAATATCTGTGGCCTGCCTTGTTGCCCTCTTAATGTTGTCTTGAAGGAGAGCCATTCTTAAATTTAATGTACTTCATCAACCTTTTCCTTTATTGTTAGTGCTTTTATGTCTTGCTTAAAATTTTTTTTCCTTGTCTGATTTTATGAAAGTTTTCTCCTGTATTTTCTTCATAAAGCTTACTGTTTTGTCTTTTAGTTACTGGCTTTCATTTCCCCTGACACAAATTCTGTGTATATGTAAGGGTCTACATTTCCTTTTTCCGTGAGGTTATCCAGTTCTTCCAGTTTCACTTTTTTAAAAGCCTGTTTGTTTGTTTTTTTTTTTCCCTCCAGTACTCTGCTTGGCACTTTCACCACAAATTACTTGGGCTGTTTATTGTGTCCCATGGACCCATTCATCTGTGCCTGTGCTGGTGCCACCTTGTTCCTCGTTAAGAGTGTATTACCTTCATTAGCCCTTTGCATTTTTACATAAATGTTATGATCAGCTTTTAAAGTTCCAGAAAAAAAATTCTGTGATGTTTTGGGGTTTTGATCAAGAGTACCTTGAATCTATGCACCAATTAAAGGACAATTTACATCTTTACATCATTAAGTTTTCTATTCCATGTACATGTTATATCTCTCCATTTATGTACTTTCTAAAAATGTTCACCAAAAAGTTTCATTATTTTTTTCCACAGAGGTCTTGCACATATATTATTATATTTATTCCTAAGCATTTTATATTTTGGTGCAGTTATACAATATATACTTAAATTTTCATTGTTGCTGATGTGTCAAAATATAGTTGATTTGCATTCTGATTTGTATCTAGCAATCCTACTAACTCTAATAAACAAATTATATGTGTATCATTTATACCATATCATCTGTGAATATCATCTCCTCCCCCCACCCCCCGCATTATTGTACTGGCTGGGACCTCAGTGCATTGCATGACCATGCTGGTAGTAGAAATCATTGTCTTATTCTCAACTTTAAAGTGACAGTTTCCAACATACTACTGTTAAGTGTGAAGTACTACAATGATTGATATAGAATTTTTGTTTTGTAGAAACATTTTATTAGATTAAGGAAGCTCCCTACTTTCCCTTACTTAACTAAGAGTTTTTAACCATTAGTAGATATTGAATTTTATCAATTTTTTTCTGCACCTACTGAGACAATCATAGGATCATATGATTTTACTTTTGAAATGATCTCATGATTTTACTGTTACTATTGCAAATTATATTGATTTTTCCCTTCCTAATGTTTTATTTTTTTAATTTTCTCCTGATTAATTGTATCAGGTGACATTGGCTAATAAAATTATATAGGTTTCAAGTGTATGATTCTATGATCCCCATTCTGTACATCATATTGTCTTTTGTCACCACACATTTGACCCTTTTATCTTTCACTGCTCAACTTTTTATTTTGAAAAATGCCATGAGTTCCAAAGTCAATAAACATCATTTTCACTGGAAATAGAAACCAACAAATGATGAATATTTATGTACCAGGATTTGGCAGACATTTTCTAGAAAATGAATGAAGTGAACCTATCACTTAAAATAGCAGTCGTCATATTTTACTAGTGACAAAGATTGAGCTTTCAAGTCAAAATTAGCACATGTTTGACCAACTTGTATTCATCACCATCAGCTTTCCAGTTTCCCAAAACGTACAGGTTTTTCTGGTGAGATCAGTGGAAATATTGTATCAATAAATGTGTTTAAAATATATAATAGGAATTTTGAATATCTTTAATATCTGCATAACTCATTGAACTGACATTTTTCAAATGCTCATTGTGTGATGCTACAAAATCATATGTGAGTTAAAGATCCAGGCAGAGCACAAGATAGGCCAGTGGATTCTAATGTAACAGTAGAACATTTTTTTGATATGGTCTCAGATTTCGTATTGCAAATGAACTTTAAGAAATTGCCACATCTCAAATTTTTGCATAGATTCAAAGAAAAATATACAAAATTATCTTCTTTTCCCCACTACATAGCAGTGTGAAGCTTTTTTTAAAATCTACTTCAATCAACAACCTGTTACGAGACAGTGAGAACAAAAACATATGAGAATTCAGCAATCTTCAATTAAATAAATTTGCAAAAATGAAATATAAATAATGCCTCTCCACTATTTTGTGTGAAAAGGTTACTTGTTAATATTAACATGAAATGGGCATATTAATGTTTTTAAATAAATTAATGGATATTTTCAAATTTTCTCATTTTCCATTTTAATATGATAAATATTGATATATATTCAAGTCACACAAACAAAAGATCATCAGAGCCCTCAGTAATTTAAGAGTGTAAATGGGGCTTGAGAACAAAAGTTTGAGAGCTACTGCCCTAGGAATAGTACCAGGCATCCTAAACTTATGAAAATGTGATGTTATTTGGCACATTTACTCTCTTTCCTTGACAGTGTAAGTACCTTAAAATATCTTATCTTTATTTACTCCCTCCCAAATTACAGTTGACCCTTGAACACTGTAGGGGGTTAATGCAGAAACCCGGGTCCCCCAGTCTGAAATTCACCTGTAACTGAAGTTGGCCTTCGGCTCATGGGGATCTCAACCACCGATGGAAATGCTGTTTTTGAGCAGTGGTTGGTTGAACCCATGGATGTGAAACCACGGATACAAAGTGCCAAATGTATGTTTATTGAAAAAAATCTTCTTGTGAGTGGGCCTGCGCAGGTCAAACTCATATTGCTTGAAGGTCAACTGTTTTTGCTTTATGGTAACTTTTAATTCTATAATTTCCTGTTTGTTTGTGTTTTTAAGAAGTTTCACTATATGTTTAGATGTGGATTTCTTTTTATTTGTTTTGCCAGTGAGTCATCAATTGAGCCTTTTGCATTTATGGATTCTTTTAAGTTCCGGAAAATTTTCAGTTACTGACTTCTTGTCATTTTATCTCTCCTATCCTCTAGTATTTCAAATAAGTTTATGGTAGGCTTTCTCATTGTATCTCCTGTGTCTCTGATTCTACTTTGGAAAATATTTTGTGTTTCATTCTGAACAGTTGATTTTATCATCTTGTTCACTAATTCTCTTTAAATTGCTGTTAAGTACATTCTTTGATTTCTTCATTTCATGTATTATATTTATCATTTCTAGAGTTTCTAAGTAGTCCTTTTTCACATACACTCCATCACTTTTTATAGTTTTCTTTTCCATCAACATTTTCAGTTGGCTTTTATCTCCTTGACCATAGTAAACATAGTTGTTTTGGTTTTCGCCCTATAATTCTACATGTAGAGTTCCTCAGGGGCTGTTTCTGTTTGTTTTCCCTAATGGTGTTTTTTTCCTTCAGATGTGTGGGTTTGGGGATTGTGTGTCAGGTATTGTGCTTGAAAATTTATTTGTGGCAATAATTTGAGGCCTAGGATGATACTGTGTTCCCCTGAGAACATTTCTCTTTGTTCTCTGTAAACGTCTAATGTCATTAGAAGTTCAGGACTAGATCGTGCAGTTTTCAAAATTGAGGTTTTCAGAGGCAACCTATTGACATGAAAGAGGGTAATATATTTTGCAACTGGTTTATTTCAGACTTACTCTTAGAATACATTTTAGGAATCCTAGTCCTAAGTAGATGTTGATTTACCCATTTTGAGCTTTAGATTCTGATTTCTGCTCTTCTAGGCCCCAGGGCCGTGAGAAGCAGATCTCAGCTACTTGTTCCGGAGCCACATTTGCCTCTCCAGGGCGAAAGTAGTGCCTGGTGTTTGCGTGCTTCCCTGAGCTCCAGACTTCTGCAGGCTGGCAGGTCCTCACTACCTTGTCAGGTCCTGGACAGTTTTAAAGAAATGGTTTTTATATAGTTTTTAGCTCTTTTAATTATCTTTCACGGAAAAGTTAGTTGGAATTTTTTAAATTAACATATTGAAGCAGACATTCTAGTGCCAGTACTTCTTAACAATAATGAATTTGCATATTCTCTGTAGTTTTGTTACAGAACAAACCCGGTGAGAATGGTGAATGATACATTATTACCAAATGAATCCACCCTGTGCTCTGGGGGTCCCCCACCCTGTACTGAGTTTGCCTTGCCTGCATCCAGGGAAAGGTGTCTCTCAATGCCAGAGATGGTGAAAAGGAAAGGGATTATTTATTTAGAGTGTTATACAAACTTAAGAGTAATGACTTAATGTCTTCACTGAGATCCCAAAGTCCTTTAGAATACCCACAAATGCACAATCCTTCCTTCCCCTTCTGCCCAGTCCATGGTACCATATCTCAGAAAAAGAAGTAGAATTCTGTGGTTCTTCTCTGCCCAAGCCGCATGGTCCCAAAAAGACGCCGCATGGCTGTGGTGCCTGGGTTTAAATCGCAGCGCCAATCTTCATCTGCCGCACCATTTCTGACTCCTCCCACAATTGGCCACAGCTGCCAGCATTCCCATGTTTTTCCAGCCTTGCTGGGCTGCCATAGTAAGTCCAGGCAGGTGTGGCCCTGTGGTGTGGAGCCAGTCACCTCCAAGCTCTTCTCAATAACCCTGCTCCATGCGTCCCATCCCCCAGCTCAGACTTGTGGGGGTAAGGACATCCTATATATATTTTTTTTTCTAATATTTCCTGGACACCAAGTTCTGGACCCCATTACAAATCCCTATTTCAACCCCCCACCCTGGGCTGCACCCTGTTACACTTTGGTTGTGCATTTTCAAGCAAGAAGAAATGACTTAGACCGCAGCTTCTTTTCTAAAGCCTGTTTCAATTGGAATCATAGACCCTTAATTTAAAGTTTATATAACCCACATTTTTCTCCTTAGTTCAAAAATAAGTACAGTCTCAGAACATACAATGCAAACATTTTTCTCTCAGTCTCCAATTAATGGACATAACCGAATTAAAATATTCCTGCTTCCTTATCTCTTTTGTTTGCTCACTTTGCCGTCATTTCCTTTCACTTTCAGCTTGGAATCCATGTTACTAATGCCTGTAATTATTTGTTGTGGGGGAGCTTCACCCACAGAGGCCCCTGTCCACCACAGATGAGAGTAAGTCTACCAAGACATGATCTGCTTGGGGAGGAAAGGTGGCCGATCTCTCAAAGGAGAGAGCTTTTTCCTCAATGGGCTTTTATTGGGTTCATTTTGCACAGGAATACAGGTAAAGTTCATTAATCATTGTCAGGCAGTAAGGATCAAACAATAGATAACATACAAAGAACTACTAGGGCTTATTCTGAGTCAGGGTCTGTTAGCTAAAGGACTATAAAACTTTGGGAAACAAAGTTTCCTGCTTGGACCCTTATCATTTAATGGAGAGCATTCTTAGCAAAGCAGGTTTCACAGGATTTTATGTATTCTTTCTTAGGCCTGATCACCTGGGGAGCTCACCCTTTCCAGCACGGGGCTGCACCACCCACTGTCATTGTTTTGGGCTTAAGTCAGGCAGGGGAAGTAAGACAGCTGAGAGATTAGGAGACTTCTCACAGACAAAATAAAGACTCAGGCTATTTCAAAGTCGAGGGGCAAGGGTCCATCACCCCTTTCTGCGATAGCCCCCCCCAAGTCCTTCTCTAGGGGCTCCCCGCAATCGTGCCTGTCTTAGGTTGTTTCCCCCTTGGGGAATCTTACCTGTCATTGGCTAACCAATCAAGCATTGGGGGCCAGGCAGGGTGAAGTAAAAGGAGCAGAAGCAGAGCTCCTGCCAGGGAGATAAGCTTTGTCTCCTTAGTGGCTTAGGGTTGGAAGGTCGCTCACTCAGCCTTAGCTCTGGGCGGGGGTGGGGGGGGCAGGCCGGGCTACAGCTTCTGAAACCAGGTAGGGTGATTCCCAACAATTTGTCAGCTTTGAACTTTCAGTACAGCACTCACTACAATCTCCAGTCCACAGTCAGGTCGGCTCACTTGTCTTCTGTCCTGCTTTGGTTTTCTTGAATCATACTAGAAAGAATGCATAAACTTGTAGTGTGTTAATCAAAAATCTATAATTTCTAAATTCCAGCTGTGGCACAACTCAAAATCCTTCTGATTCTTGCTCAAAATATTCTCTTTCTCAAAAGCTAAACCTCTCCTGAAGTCTGCTAACTTTATATCTCAGTATCCCATCTTTCAATAATTAACCCTTACTACTGTAGAAAAATGTAAGATAATCTGGAGTGAGATTTAATTGCAGTTCTCTCTTGTAAAGTTTTCTGATTCTCCTCTTATTCTTCATTCTTTTTTAAAAAATCTTTTTTACTGTTTCATAGAAAGATCTGTCTCTACCTTTTCAAAGGCTACCTTATCCAACTACCCAATATATTCTTTTTTTGAAATAAAATTATTTTTATTTACTTATTTTTGTTCAAGTAACCCCTATTTTATTTCATTTTTATTGAATTTATTGGGAAGACATTGGTTAGTAAAGTCATATGATTTTCAAATGTACAGTTCTATAACACATCATCTGTATATGGTATTGTGTGTTCACCATCCAAAGTCAACTCTTGTTCCACCACCATTTATCCCCCCTTTACCCTCTTCTAACTCCCATAACCCCTTTTACCTTCTTGTAATCCCTAAACTGTGGTCTGTGTCTTTGAGGTTTTTTTACTTAATCTCTTCAACTTTTTCACCCAGCCTCTCAAGCCCCCACCCTCCATACCTATGAATCTGTTCCTTTATTTTTTAATTGAATTTATTGTGGTGACATTGGTTAGTAAAGTTATATAGGTTTCAAGTATGCAGTTCTATAACACATCATCTATACATTGTAGTGTATGCTCACCTTCTTCTGTTGTATTGTGTGTCAAGTCTTCTATCACCACTTATGCCCTCCGTGCTGTCTTCTGTCTTCTACCTCCCCCACCCCTCTTTCCCCCTGGCAGTCACCATACAGTTGTCTGTGTCTAGGAGGTTTTCTTCTTAATCCCTTCACTTTTTTCACCCCCCACCAACCCCTTTGCCTCTGATAGCTGTCAGTCTATTCTCCATCTATGAGTCTGTTTCCATTTTGTTTGTTAGTTTATTTTGCTCATTGGGTTCCACATATAAGAGAGGTCGTCATATGGTATTTGTCTTTCTCTGACTGGCTTGTTTCACTCGGCATGCTCTCCAGGTCCATCCCTGCTATTGCAGAGGGTAAGACCTGTTTCTAACTTTTCAAAGGCTACTTGTCCAACTGTATTCTCAAATTGTTAATGTCTCGTTTGTTTGTGTTCTCATTCCATTCGTGTGACAGCCTCTTGTATTCACAACCACTGCATCTCCGCCAACCCTTTCCTCTCACACTAAAACATCCTCCAGCCTAAAAATAAAACAAGATTAAAAAAAAAAAACTGTATTGAATGCATACCAACAAATGTTCAATTTACTACAACCCTTACCCACTGGCAAAATTCCTCATGACAATTAAGAGAAATTATAAGGTAACATGATTTTCCTGGCTCCCAAAGCAAATTCTAGTCAGAACATCAAGAATACCTCTAATGCTATATAATTAACAATAACTCTGTGGAAAATAAAAATTCTCATGGTTGGTACTACATGGGAACTGTCAATGTTGTCTCCATTTTCTCTTCTTAACCAGTAACTTCTAGGGCTATTTTCATGCTGTTGGGTAGAGGGAATTCCCCTTTCTACCCTTCTTGAGTCCTTGTGGCTGGGCTACTAATAAATCGGCACAAGGCAGACTAACAGAAGAACATCCCAGGTTTTATTATGTGTATACTGGAAGATTAAAAGAATCTCTGCTGGGATGGGAGTAAAAGAAAACTGTACAAGAACAACAATTAAAATAAAAAAAGAATCTCTGTGAGAGAAGTGGAGCAGCCCATTTATATATCTTCTAAATAAAGAAACAATAAATTTGTGGGGACTCAAGAAGACAAAGGACCATAGATTTTGGGGTACACAGTAAGGAATTTAAGTAGAATGTAGGCTTAGGGCAGTAAATTAGTAAAATTAACAAGAGTTTGTCTAATAGGCTTCTCAGCTCTAGATTCTTAAAATCTGAGATAAAGCTATCTCTTCCTTTGTCTGATTGCTCCTCGGCCTTTTATAGTAGGGAGGGCACCTTTCACAGGGAGATTTATTTCCTCCATTTAGAGAGACAGAGGAGAGTCAGAGAGTCAGCCCAGTACTGCCGCTTCTCATGTGATTCTAATTAGAAATGATCAATATGCCATTGTGGGACCCTTTGGGGCGGCTTGTCCGAGGCGCCCACAATGCACAGCTCACAATGCAGTAAGTAGTATTTGAGGAGTAACTGGAGAGACTCACCACCCCGGCATCTCTCTCATTTAGGGCCCTGAGGATACAAATTGACCATTTTGCTATTTTTCCCTTTGAGTAGGCATTATAATTTCTACTTTTATTAGCACTAATTCCTCTGAGATACAGTTTCTCGATCCTAGATGCCCTTTGGAACCATGTGTGGAACTTAAAATAAATACTTACATACAAGTGCCTCCATGAGTTGTCTGATTTGTTTGGTCAGGAGTGGCATCCAGCCATTATAATTTGTTTTTAAAGTTCTCCTGGCCATTGTAATGTGCAGCTGGTTGAGAATCATGCCCCTAGCTGAGTGATGTGTTAAGATACTAATGATAACATAGATCAGTTTTCTCTCTCTCTTTCTCTGTGTGACATACCTGGATGGTATCTTAGCACTGGGTCCTGAGCTCATCTTCCTGGAAAAAGAGGAAAATAGTCCAGAAGAAAATCGGTCACAAAATTAGCCAAATTTTATTATGACCTAATAGTGATAGTGAAATATGAATGACTTCTGCTGTTCCAGTCCACGGGAGAAAACTCTTTCTTGGTTTGGGAAAACCCACTTTTTACCTTCCAGTCCAGAGAAAGCAAGCTGCTGTTTGGGGCACGCCAACTTGCCTATACACATCCATTTCTCTGAAGGAACTTTCAAATAAAGAGAACGCATTATCTATGGTAACTGAGAAACATAGCTTTATGTTGCCTATTTTAGAATTATTTGTTGGCATTAACGTTTTTGTGCATCCCCATATTAAGTTTGATGCTTGGATATAGTGCCCCCAGGCAGGAATCGAGGTAAATGCCATATTCCAAATCCACAGAGAGTCAGAGCCAACCAGGGGTTATCAAATCTGTCTTTTTATGTGCTGTTATTCGTAGTGTGTGATTTATACACATTGCTTTTGAAAGCTGCACCAACGGAAAGATGCTGGTTTGTGGAGGGGCAAGAAGTACATTTACAAGCTGGCTTGGTTGAACTGTGCTGATTTCTCTCTAAAACAGTCTTCACAATTCTTTGCTCACAGTTAGAGGTCTGCTGAAAGTGACTCCATATAGATGAAAACAGCTTGCTTAATCATTCCTGAAACACGGGAAAAATTAAAATACATTTTTTTCTTTGTCAAGCAATAAAAACAATGCCAGATTGTTAATGCCTCTTTTGTACCTTTCACTTGAAAGACCTCAGAAGAACATCAAGGAGAATAAAGGCAAAATCTATTCCCCAATGGCATCATTATACATGTTGAAGCCTCTAAAACTAAAACTCTAAAGACATTCAGAAAGAGTAGAGGAATAAATGGCAGCAAACTGAGGAGTGTGTCTCTGGAGCATTGTTCAAGCTGCTTTGTTCAAATCCATCCAAATTGGATGATGAAAAGCAAAGATCTCATTTGTTTTAACATTAAAGTAGTAAATTAGCGAGCGGTTGTCCTATAAAGCATTTCACAGGCCAGGAGTACCCCATCCCCAGTATTTTAAATGGCATTCTTATGGTTGAAATGAAAGCAACCCTTAGGGTTGTGTAAAACAATGTTTTTAATAATTTAAGCTGGTTCGATTCAAATATGATTTTTTTTTGTTCTGAAATATTTATTGAAGCTTCCATTTTGATTTGAGATGAGCAAGTTTCATTTTAGACTTCAAGACATCAACTAGAAACTCATTTTCCTTTTGGGGCTAGACTAGGGAGATAGATTAGTGTAATCAGTGTTGTGTTTCATCTCTGGCTGTTTCTGTTTGCTTCCCGGGTAGAACATTAGCAGGTTTGGTTAAATTTTCCTTGAGTTCTTGGTGACCTTTTCTAATCCTGACTGTTTCATAATTTAATGTCTTGACCTTCGTTTTCTGTACAGCCACCTCCGTGATAAATGCAGAGATTTAATAACTAGAACCAGTTGACAGGTGACCTTTCGTATATGGCCATTTCTCTTTGCTGGGAAAACCACATTGTTTTGTGAGTTTTAATTCACAGATTTTAATTATCTATTCTATTGTCTATGAGCTTATTCATAGAGGAAAAAGTAAAGGTTAAATATTTCATTCTTCTTACTGATTAAAATGTAAAGCACCTGGCAGTTTTCCCAATATATCATTCAGAAAGGATAGGGCAATTTGTCAGGTTCTTCACTATAGAAGACAGGAGAGGAGGCTTCCAGAGTAGTTGGTAAGGAGCAGGATGATAAGGGTGGATGGGAGATGAGCTATCTCATTGGCTTGATGAGGGCAACCATGTTTGTGTATGGGTGTGTAAATTTAGAACAGAGAAACAGAAGAGTTCTTTAACTATATGTTTACTCAACAAAAATCAGAGTAATTGATCTGTTAGTTAAGGTCATTTTTTCCTTTTATAAAAAATAAGGCAAGAATCAATTGGGCATGTCATGATAAATTGTTTTTTAGGGCCTATACACATAATACTTAAACACAGAAAAATAAAGCTGACTATTAAAATGCCATGAACTATTAAAAAGCAATGAGAATAGGTGCATCTTCCTCATGCCTACCCCCACAATATCAAAGAATACAATATTTTCTTGATTCTCTTGTGCTCACATTCTTCAGCATTTTTGCAAATACTCATTTTGTGCCAAATACTCCTACTTATGAAAGTAAGAATGACCTGTAGTATGAGCACAGTATCCTGGTCAGCCAGTGCTGGCATTTTCATCATTATGGAGGGGAGAACAGTTCATGAGTTACAGAACAACTGGGCAGTCTTGAGCTAACTTTGATTCCCAAGGACTTGAAAACAGCCATTGTGGATTTCTAAATCTACCTCAAGGAGGTTTTCATGCCAGGAGGAGGTATCCCTTTTGTCACGGAGATCAGCTTATTAAAACATCCTCTGCCATTTTTTTTTCCTAGACAGGGACTGTAACCATTTAATGCTTTAGAAAGAAACACAGTTCACTGATGTTGTAAAATATTATTGAAAAGCAAATTGAGTAGCATGTGAAGGACAATTTTAAAGTTCATAAAACTAGCCATGATTAGTTTATCTTAGACAGAAAGTTCAGCCATATTACAAACTGAAAATATTAAGAAAACAATGTATACATAACTGCTCATACCGTGGTGACACCATTGCAAGAAGGAACAGGTGAAGCCCATGCCCATGCAAAGCCTCACTTTCCCGAGGAGGCTTTCATCAGCTTAAAAGTTTCTTATTTTGGTGAAATTCTTGGCCACCAGCATGTTTAGAAGCATTAATCTATAATGCAAAAAATTTTAATATAATACTGGGTGAGAGTGCAGGTGTTTGCTTATATGTACACTAGGAGTAGTGCAAAATAATAATAAATATTTTAATATCACCTACTACACAGTGATGTGAATGCATTGCATCAACGATCCATGCTCCTCTGCTGAACACGAAACAATATCTAGTATCCCCTGGATACCATATTCATTGCCATTTCCTCAACTCTGTAATGGGAGATAAAAACAAACTAACTTTTGAAGAATTTATTAGGAGGATTGTGTGGAATAATGTAATAAAGTGCTAGGTAAGATGACCGGCCAATAATAGGTGTTCATTCAGGTTTTTATCAATAAATATAATACACGATACTCATGCATCTCACTCACTCTGCTTCTTTCCTTCCTCCCTCCCCCATGCTCTCCGCGGGCCCCAGACAGGAAAGTTCATTTTGGCAGAGAAAAAATTTGATTTTCAAAGCAGTCTCTTCAGCTTTTAAAATAGTGCAGTATATGAATTGAATCTAGTTGATCACATATTGAGGTTATAGCTCATACTGACTAAACTTCTAAAATGATTTTACCATCACAGTGCTTTGCACAGAACAGGTACTAAGTAAAAATTACTTGGTTGTTTAATAGATGTCATCAAATTCTTAACTTTCCCCAAACTGAGTGTTTATAACCAGGTATGCAGTCAGAGTTAGTATCCTTTTACAGAGGGAGAAAATACCCAAATCAAATATAGTGATGTTGCCATAAAAAAATCAATATTTTAGACTTCAAATAAAAAGAAGTATTTGACATTTGTGGGCTTTCTTTAGCAGGGACACAGTTGCTCAGACAGGCTTGGCTGTATATTTACAGGGATCTCAGTTCCTAGACACACAGCCCAGGCCCCACCAAAGCAGTTGGCTTGATGATGTCTTGAGTGTACAAGAGAAAAAACGATGAAGAGGTCAAGTTTATTTGTAATGGGAAAAAAATACAGAAGTAGGGACAAGTCAATGAAAAAGGAGAATTGAAAATAAAGACAGGACTTGATAAAGTAGAACCAGATAAATCTTTTAAAGGTCTGGGAAAATCGAGGGCCTCCTTGTAGAAAGAAACTGCTTACTGAGGTAGAACTGAGTGCGTGGAAGCATATGGAATAAATTTTCAAGCCAGGACCCCAAATCAAATAATATAAACGAGTCCAAGAAACAGCAGTGCATTTTAACAAAGAAAGTTGAGATCACAGGATGCAGGGATGAGGCCAATAACAGGAGGTGAAATAACCAGGAAGAGCAGCTCTTGGGCCAAACTGTCCATTTGTGACTAGGTATTTCTTTCTTTTTATCATAGCTTACTGTAGTTTGAAGGTGCCTTCAAACGTATAAATGAGTCCCTTGGGCCTAAGCAAGCAAGCTCTTTGTGTTACCTGAAGCTTCAATTAGGATGAAGAATGTTTCACTCATGTAGCCCTGCAGTCCTCTCATGCTGTAAGGATGGTTCCCGCAATGAAGTGGTAAATAGAGCGGTCCCCGTGTGCCGCCACGTCTCCTGGTACCTCATTCAGGAAGTCGGGCAGCGAGGCAGGCCTGTGACCAAGCAGCAGGGACATGTGAAAGTCCCCTAAGGCTCTGGCCATGGTGACAATACGGCCAAGTGAATAGTATGAAAGAAAGGAGCGATTTAAAAATTATCATCTACCCCTCAAAGGGACTGCTTTCATAGCACTCTGCCCAATTACATATTTGTTACTTAAATAAAAGGCTGTTGTTCCCGTTATTTGCCCTCAAGTTGTTAGTCAGCTGGTGACCCCTTAATCTGCACAGCTGCCGCATCCCAATAAGTTGTCATGCAACAGACTGTGATGTCTTAATTGATCACTTTTAGGGGTTACAACTGTCAAGTAAAACCAGTATGCTGATTCTTATTAGCTAAATTAAGTCTTGTTATTACAGTAGAGCCAGCTAATTTTCTCTTGTGGCTGGGCAATCCAATGCAAATTGCTGCATTTTGCCGACTAGAACACATCAAAAGCATTTCTTTATATCTTCCTTTTCCCTTTTTTAATTTTTAAAAACTTTGTGGAGTCCATACCCCCACCCCCAAATGCTTTCAATATACAGTGAAGCAACTTCTTGGAACAATAAATTGAACGTAACTTACCCGCACCATATGCATCTTGGTGAGGAGTTTGAGCGTGCCATATGACACACAAGTTAAATGAGGCATGATTTGCATGATTCTGGGTGAGTCTGGAGGACTCAGCTAAGTGTAATGGGTGTCGGGACCTACTGCAAATCGCCTGGCAGGAAGAATATTGTGTACTTCCTTATCACCCAAAAGATTGTAGGCTTCTAGATGGCTTGAGGAAGGGTCTTAGATCAATGCTCGATGCCAAGGAGCACCTTCTTGTGCTTCCATTTGGTCATTAATAAAGTTTTCACTATGGCACCGACCTTCAAACCCCATTTTCAAGCAGTCGAACATACTTACCTACCTTGAGTGGACCTATCCCAATCTGTGCTTGAACCACCTGATGCCCACCTTGGTTCAGAAATCTTACTGTAGCAGGAGTGATGGGAGGGCCCCTTGATAGCAGTTTTAACCTACCTCATAAGCGGACCTTTGTGGGCTCTACAAGTCCAGTTTTTTTTTTAATTCTTAATTTTGACATCTCAAATAGATGCTTTTCTCTATCATATTTTATAGGTGTACAATGAAAACTAAATCAAAGAAGTAAAGTTATTAATTTATGACTGTTAGTATTCAAAATAAAATGGGAAGCACAAATATGTTCATCAAAGCAGTTATTTTTTTAGAATAGAAAAAATCCAGTAATAACTAACTGCCCAACAGTAGGCAAACAGGTACATTAACGGTAAACCTGTTTAATGAAGTATTGAGTAGGCATTAAAAATATCTCTAAGAACTATTTATTGACATGGAAAAGCTTAAGGTGTGAAATCAAATGAAAAACCAAAGTTGCCAAATTGTATAAATGGTATTTCTTGACCTTTCTAAAATATATGTAAGAGGAGGAAAATACAACAAAACATTGTAGCCACTGTTGAGTGGTAGTAATATGAAGATTTTTCATTCTTTTATTCACTTTGTTATTTTTCAAGTTTTCCATAGCAAGTCCATATTACTTTAATAATTGGGAAAATATTTTAAAGCACTTTGAGTAGTTTTATTATTACCTTTGCTGTAGGAGTCTGTGCTGCAGGCAGCTCAAATCTAACAGGTCTGGGAATGAGCTCTTCTTCCCGCCTCCCCCCCCCCCCCAGGCCCTGCTCCTCCCGAAGCCTTAGTTTTCTGGGTTAAAGGCAGCTCCAGTTTTCCAGTTGCTTAGGCTAAAAATCAGAAGTTATCTTTAATCATCTTTCTCTCACGTCCTACATGCCATCTACTGGTCAGCTAGTAGGCTCTACTTTCAGAGTATTTCTGGAACGTGACCTCTTTTTGCTACTTCCCTGTTAGCCAACCTGTTCCAAGCCACTATCTTATCTTGCCTCAATGGTGGCAGTAGCCTGCTCTCTCCTGTTCTGTCCTTGCCTTTCTTGTGTCAGTTTTCCACACAGCAGCCAAAGTCAGTAAAGTATAACTCAGATCAGTCACCCCTTTGCTCAGAGCCCTCTGATGGCTCATCAGTTGAAGAGCCTATGTGATGTTTCCCCTGTCATCTTTCTGGCCCCGGTATCCTTGCTCTCCTCTGTGCTCTCCCAGGCTACAATACTCTCTTGATTGTTCCCCCTTACCTTGGGGAGTTGGCAGTGACTTCAGCTTTCCCTTTGTAGGAGTAGCTTTTCCCCCAAAATATCTCTGTATCCAGTCCTCTTCATTCAGGTCTTTCCCCAATTATCATTTTCCTCCTGAGGCCTTTACTGATCACTCTACCAACACACGCACGCACACACACACCCTAACCCCCATTCTTGCTTCAATATTCTCTACTTAGCAACATCGCCATCTAACAGGTACCATGTGGGTTTGCTTGTTGCCTTTCTCCCCCTAGCTGCATGTAAACTCTATGAGGACAGGGATATTTGTTTAAACTTTTCACAGTGGAGTCCCCAGCCCCTAGAGCAGTTCCTGGCACATCGTAGTTGCTCAATGACTTTGTTGAGTCCTGACCATTGATAGGAAAGATGATCTGCTGCAGTTGTATGATGATTATCCTGGTAACTTTTCTGAGGCACTGTGCCTATCGATTTACCCACAGAGATTGGACCTGTTGGTCTGTTGGTGTGTTTCTTCTAGACTGGTTTTCTCTTCATCTAAATGAACAACTCTAAATGAATTGGAAAAGTCCTTTTTTCCCCTAATATTAAATTCAATGTTCAGACACCTGATAAATTATTTTAATTTAATTGCTTTTATTACCTAATTTAACTACTATGTCTTGAACTCCTATAGTATTCCAGGGACTTCTGGAGAGTAGTGTTAAAATGAAGACAAAGATTGACTCAACTCTTACAGACTTTACTGTCTAGTGCACAGACATGATTCACAATTATGTCAGAGTGTGAGAGGAAGTCCAGAAACAAATGTCGGATACACAATGTGGAATCTTACAGAAGGTACATGAGTAAGATGTGTATCAGCAAAGCACATTGCTCTTTTGTCACTGTTTTAAAAGATAGGGTGCCTTTTCTTCACGTGGGAGGGAATCAGCAAAAAGGATTTACTTAGCTTTGGAGGAAAGAATCAAAGAATAATGGGAAAGGCAGTGGGTTCAGACTAAGAAGATCTAGATTTGAATCTACCACTGCAACTGGAATCTATCTGCAAGGCCTAATAGCTGGTGCTTAACCTCTGAGTCTTTGTGACCTCATTGGTTAGAAAAAAGGAGGTGGGTGGTTAGAGTAGCTCTGGAAACTATCTGTGCACATGCCTTGTCTGAGTTCATAAAAGAAGCCTTTCCTTATCCATCTGGAATAAACAGACACCAAGGACAGCAAACTTCGGGCTGCAGAAAAGTTTTGAAGGGTATCTCTGTAATATTTTTGCTAGCCTGAGTCTTGTCTTAGGTTGTTCTGGTTTGCTGAATTTTTCATATTTTCATCAACTGCTATATAACTATTCATGAAAATAAGTAAAATACAGAATTGATGCCTGGATATATCCCTTTACCTTCTTTTTAGTCATCATCCTTATTAAAGAGATCAAATTCTTTCCTATTTCCTTATTTCATCTGAAATTATGGTTTTAATAAAAACTCATCATTTAGAGTGGAAAACAAAGGGCAATTTTTCCATTTAACTTTAAACCAACACAGGGGATAGAAATTAAAATTATTTAACCATCTGTACTCACTTTTTAAATGAAAGCATGCACCTTGCTTGATAACCTGTGACAGTCACTTCAGAGCTGGTAAATACATTTCAGAGACCTTCCTGCACTCAGCACTCATATGTAACATTTGATTTTTCTGTTTTCCCAGAGAAACTTGTTTGAACAGGTGGACCTTACTAATTTTTGTTTCCCCTCCCATCTTGTCTCTTTCTGTTTTTCAGCCTTTACAACTGGACTGTGACCTTTGTGCCATAGTGTCAAACTCAGGTCAGATGGTCGGCCAGAAGGTGGGGAATGAGATAGATCAGTCCTCCTGCATTTGGAGAATGAACAATGCCCCAACCAAGGGCTACGAAGAAGATGTTGGGCGCGTGACAATGATCCGAGTTGTGTCCCATACCAGCGTTCCTCTTTTGCTAAAAAACCCGGATTATTTTTTCAAGGAGGCAAACACTACTATTTATGTTATTTGGGGCCCTTTCCGCAACATGAGGAAGGATGGCAATGGCATTGTTTACAACATGTTGAAAAAGACTGTTGACATCTATCCAAGCGCCCAAATTTATGTCACCACTGAGAAGCGCATGAGTTACTGCGATGGAGTTTTCAAGAAGGAAACCGGGAAAGACAGGTGAGTCCTCTAAGAAGCAGCCTTATTGTCCTTTATGCTAGATCTTTGCTGAGTCCTTTTGTCAGCTATCAAATGAGCAGAGTTATTTTCCAAACCAATTGCTGTGTATTTTTGACTGTTACGATGACTTGATGAGCCAGCAACTAGGTTCCATTAATTCCACCTACACTATCTTCTGTTCTCTCCATTTTGATTGGTTTAAGCCTCCAAAAAACACTGGATTCTTTCCCGGGATATCTTTATCTTTGTTCTTATTTAGCTCAATTTGCTATTGACTTAATTGAATTTTAGCCAAAAGTTCCTTAACATTTCTGTTTTGAAATGTTAAGCAACTACAGGACCTAAACTCCTTTGCAAATGATGGCAAAAATGTACCTGAGTCCACAAAGCAAACAGCTATAGATTTTCTCATGAGATTGTCTAGCTTCGTGCATGCATTCAGACCCTGTCATCGTGAACACCATAACTTGGTATATAACATGTTAATCACCTTGAAATTATGCATTACTTAAAATCATTAACTGCAGATTCTTGAAGAGAAATGAAGTATAGATACTATTTATACAATTACTAAAAAATCTATTTGCATTCTTCATTGCATCCATTTTGCTGCAGCATTCTTTCAACCACCCTTCGGACTTCCTTTTCTCGAGGCCTGCTCGCTTCCTTTTTCTCCTATTCCTCACCTCTTCTGTTTCCTCCCTCTGTCTCCTCTTTATTCCTCTCATCTCCCACATAACTCTGTTGTTTGCCATTTTTTCTTTCTCCTTAGACAGGTAATGAGTATATGGGAGAGAAGCAGAATTATACGTCAATAGCTCCTAGTTCATATATCTAGTTCTAATAAAGAACTATTGAAGGACAATATTGAAAGTAATTGCTGAAGTTTTAAATTAGCTGTGAATTTTGCTACTTCATGTAATACCATGGATAAATCAAGCATTGACTATAATTCCAATATTAACATTCTGATTCCTCAAAATATGTACCTTTTGATTTTCAATATTATCAAATGTAAATTTTTAACTCTATTGGGGTATGTGCTTGTGGGGGGCAGGTTCTAATGTCTCTAGGTATAATTTCAATGCTGATAATTATTTTAAAATCTTATCTCCTATTGACAGTGTCAGTTTAATTTAGTGTTTCCTACTTCTGAGTACCAAAATGCACAGTTTCTAATGAAATGCAAGACAAATGTAGCCATAACACTGTCCCCTTTTACCATTAAAGTTAACAAGAAGAATCCCAATGGTTAGATTTGAATCAGTGTAGTATAAGCTGTCCACAGAGACTGGTGGTTGAGATAAAAGGAGAAGACATGTGCTTGAAAGAAGTAATCTCACGTGTAGCACCATTCTACATGAATATGACCGTTCTCAATGGGCTTTGGAAATGTTTGTTCTTTCACTAGCCCTGAGGAATGCAATTAATTAGGTATGTTTGTTTTTCTCATTAGGCACAATTAGCACTCGGGTATCCCCCAGTTATAACTGGAAGCCCTAGCACCACTTTGGGGTATTAGAGAAGAACTTAGCATGTCATTTGTTTCTATGTGTTTATATCGCATTGGCTTTTGCTGTGAGCTCTCAGTGAGACAGCACTGTCAGGGGTGTGTGGATTGTACAACAAGAACTGGGAGAGAATGGCTTTGGGAGATGCGTCTGCCTGTAGTGAGAACTATTTGTATGTATAGCAGGAAAAAGTTCACCTGGTAAAATTGATTTTCAGGTATCGGTCAATTGGTAGAATTACCAAAATAAATGTGGAGGACAAAAAGCCAAAAATTTCTGATGCTTTCTTGCTGTTTCCTTCACTGAGTCTAATTCTGTTCTGGTTGCTTCCCTGAGCACTACAACCAGATTGAAGAGGATAACTGTGCTAGTGCTTTGGAAATGAGCAGAATATATGGTTTTGGTAAAATCTGGTTTACAAAGATTGACCAAAATGACCTCAAAAGTTGCTCTCACCATTATGATTTAAATCTGTACCCTAACTTTAGTTGTGCAGATTTTATTGTCTAAGGATTTCTTATAGTGACCTGCTGTTCATTGCCAAATTTCAAACAAGAATATTTTTTATTTTTTTATTTTATTTTAATTGTTGTTCTTGTACAGTTTTCTGTCTTTTGCTCCCATTCCAGCCCACCGCCCCAGCCATCCCCACCCCCCTCCCATTTCCACCCCTGCTAGTTTTTGTCCATGTGACCTTTATACTTGTTGCTCCAAACCCTTCCCCTTTCCCCCTGAAATTCCCTCCCCTCTCCCCTCTGGTGACTATCGAACAAGAATATTTTTTAACCTTTTATGAAAGGAAATGCCAAACTCATAAAACAAAGAAACTAATGGTCTAATAAACCTCTGTATACCCACTACTCAGGCTGAATAACTATTACTCAGAGCCAACCTTGTCTCATCTACACCAGTACCCACGTTTTCCCTCTCCAAAGATTATCCTGAAGAAAATGCCAGACATCCTAGTATTTCATTTATAAATATTTCAGCACGCATCACAACACCATTGGCCTCCATAAGAATCAGCAATGCTTCCTTAATAACATTATATATTTAGTCTGTTTTCAAGTTTCTCTAATAATCTCATTATTATTTGTAACAATTGGTTTGAATCAGGATTAGCATAAAGTCTGTAGATTGCAATTAATTGATATGCCACGTGTATTTCTCTTAATCTAGAGCTTCTCACCCTCTCTCTCACTCCATTATTTAAAAAAAAACATAACCACTTGTTCTATAGAGCTTTCTTCAATCTAGATTTTGCTGATTGTACCCCATGATATTTCTTTTATGTTGGTGTTTTTATATTGAGGCTTTATTACTAGGTTCAGGGTTTTTTTTTTTTTCCCCCTCCAAGACCATTGGGCCGTTGGGTGATACTTCTGTCAGGAGGAATACTGCCTAGTTTTCTTTCTTAATGTAAGCTGCCATTAATGATCATGTCCAGGCCCAGTAATTCATGGGGGGGTTGCAAAATGGTGATATTTCATCATTTCTTTTTCATTTATTTGCTGATATACTTTATAAAGAAAAACGTGCCTTCATTAACCATTTGGTTATGATGAGATAGCACCAATTCTTTTTATTTATCAACTTTAAGACATTGGTTCCCTAGCATCATTTAAAAGTGACCAGTAAGTTTATTATTATTGATATTTACATTTTACTTATATACTTAAACATTTGATATATTTCAATTCACTAAAATTAGGATCTTTTATTCAAATTAACATATTCTGGGCTGTGGGAACCTCTTCAAACTGGCCTTTGAGTCCTTTTGAAATGTCTTTCGTAGTCTTGAACAGTTTCTTTGCTTCCTGGTATTATAGGAAGTTTCATGCTCTTCTGTACAAATCATGATACAAACCTGGATGCAGACTTCTCCTTCTAGTGTTTAATAAGAAAGTGCATAATTCTTGGTGCTATGGGTGCCCATTGATACTGGCCTGCTCTTTGTTTCTTGGTCATTTCATTGGGCAGAGCTAATGTATAAGCAATATATGCTGTGTATATTATTTAAAGATAAAATTACTCTGAGTTCAAACTGAAACTTCCAGTTCAAATCCAGGACTGCCAAGTTTTTATTTTACCCAATGAATCGTACAGCTGCTTATTTTTTCTGCCATGTTGGCAGGCATAGGTCCTCAAGACACCAATGTAAATCACTCATCTGCCTTATCCCACAACACACATACAACAGTCTTGGAATGAGAATAACAGCACAATCAGCAATGTGATGACTGTAAGCACTTTCAGATTATTTTGCACCAAAGAAGAGTTTTTCTTAAAGCTTCATTTTTAAAAAGGTTTTATTTATTTTCAGAGAGAGCAGAAGACAGGGAGAGAGGGAGAGAAACATCAATGTGTGGTTGCCTGTCGCACGCCCCCTACTGGGGACCCGGCCTGCAACCCAGGCATGTGTCCTGACTGGGAATTGAACCAGCGACCTTTTGGTTCACAGTCCAGCACTCCATCCACTGAGCCACGCCAGCCAGGGCAACAAAGACATTTTAATGGCAGACATTCATGTGGATCCATTTGTGCAATTGTGTGTGGGTTATAGCCTAACAAAAGTCATAAATATTTTTCTCCTAAGTACATGGGAGTGCATGGTATACATCATTGCAGGCATGAGGAAGTTAGGCAATAGGGGTGTTCATTTAATTTAACGTTAAATTAACAAAACAGATGTAAGCTATTTTGATTTGCCTGCACTTATGGGAAATTTTTAGCAAGGGTTCATTTTTTCATCAAGTTTTTATTGGACAGGTTATGTCACCATTATGATGCATAAGTTTAGAATTTTAAAAAATTGTGTCCTTAGTGGTTAAAGTGATTCATGATAGGTAAATGATTAAATGGAGTTTCTCCGAGAATGTCAAATTGTCAAATCCTTTCTAAAAAAAAATGATAAGCCTCTCCCTCATTTATGGTGGTAGTTGTTTTCATTTTGTTTTAAGGGATTTCTCATTGAGAAAACATGAAGTAGTGCCAGAATTATGTACATTGTTAAATTTCTTAAAGTGACTTTAAACCAACTCTTAAGCATATTGGAATACTTTTCAAACCAAATGAAATTTAATTTGCTTTCTTATCACTTACTGACTAAAATTATTTGGCTTCTTAATTAGAAAGGGTGACCTTGTTGGAAATGCTGGGGAAAAAAGGGAAGGCTGTTTGCCTTTCCCTTCTTCATCTTCTGAGGCCCAGCTTCCTTTGGAATTCCAGGTCCTTTGAGCAGTGGTTGCTTTTGTATTTTCGTTTAGCAAACATTTTGGGGGGAGACCACAACCTTCAACAAACCAGAAAGCTTTGTAATTAAAAGTCTTATATTCAAAATAATCTGGGCCAGGATGGATCTCTTTTTCCCTTTTGAATGATTGGTATGCATAAATGATATTACCTTGCTGATATTTACACATTTGCATTTATACACCTTAAGACTGACATACCCTAGAGGTTCTGTAGGGCTGACAGCACCATTACCTGGAGCCACGCTCAACACTTGAAGAACACGACTCTGTGCCTGACACAAGTGTGAACTCTCCTGGAGCAGCAACACAGAGCCAATGTGAGAGATTCTGCTTACCTGTGGGCAGGTAGGCAGTTGCAGCTTGCATCCCACGTTAGAAGTACGCTGGCAAATGCATATGCATCCTTTAATCAAATAATAATTGAGAAAGATATAGTCCCCATTAAAAATGCAAAACTAATCCAGGACTGATAAAGGGCTCTGAGCTGCCCTAAATGCGTCTTAATTAGCTGGCACCAATGTGGTTCCGCCTTCAGGGATGGGTGAAATTAATGACAGTTAGCAGTACATGCATCAGTGTTTCAAGATGTTACTGCTTCAGGTACAAACATGAGAAGGCAGAGAGTTACTTTTAAGGACCATTTAGGGAAAAAGATACACAAAAGTCACTTTCAGAAAGCACTGTCAAAACATAGGAAAGCGATGGTTACTTATCGAGATGGCTACATGGCTAATCTTTGCCTGCATGCTTCATCCATTCCCACTCAATTTTAAGGAGAGAAAAAGAAATCAGTGATGTGTCATTTCTCACTGCCTTCTGCTGGAGACAGTTTTGTCATCTGGCGTGGGTTTTAAGTGCAGCCTAGGTTTCACCATCTCAGCTTGGATATTTTGAAAGTTTTTTGTGCCACTATGTGATTGACTTTAGGGATTAAATTGGCTCACATACTTTACGTTTGCACACATTTAGTAGTTTCTAGTTTTTAGTGGGAAGAGGTTTCACGCCTTTCTCCTGAGAATTTGGGAACTCTCTGAGTCCCCTCTGTCAGGGCACATGGCAGGCAAGCTGCCTCCACAAAAGCAGTGCAGCAAGGGGAGAGGCAAAACAGGAACAAAAAACTGTGCTAGCCCAGGTCAGCCACAAGACACAGAAGCCTGCCTGGTTCACTGGAAGAAGTACTATTGCTATACCTGGACTCCGAAAACTACGACATTATTTCTGACTCAGAATAAACAGGTACTAACCCCAGGAATGCCTGGGCCAGGAGGAAATAGGCAAAGTACAAAATTTCTTGGATTGAAAGACAGGACACTATTAAAAACAGCATTTGTTTCCTTTTTCTTTCCTTTGGAAGGCAGCCTTTGCAAATACATCTCAGCACTTTTTTGAGAGCAGTGTTGACACACCTCTCTGTGAAAATGAATTAGTGTTCCCACCCGGCTGATGCATTTGGAAGGAACAGGAAGTTCATGCAGCAGTCAGAGGCAGGCCCATAGGACCCCTGAGTCAAAAAGCATAATAAGGTATCTGGGGCTGTGTTTCCACACTAACGAGCGTTGGGAAATGCGGGACTTCCCCTTTCCCATCATTCATGATGGCATCCAGTCACCTGCATTAGGTCTCCTCTGTAACACATATGTACTGGAAATTGAAAATTCAATACAAAAGAGGAAAGAATCTGTTTTAATCATGACAAGGTGGCAAGAGCATTTGTCATTTATTAAAGTATCCACACTAACTTGTCATGTGTTTAAAAAGTGCACACATGCACACGCATGCGCATAGGCCGAAACTGCGGTGTATCTGACAAGACAGCTTAGTTTAGGATTAAAACAAGAGAAACATCTAGGATTCAGCGACCATATTTTCAAAGGGAAGGCTGTGCAGATCCTGGTTGTAGAAATCAGGACGGGAACAACCCATCTATACAGGGAAATAACGTTCCCCTGAGCCAGAGAATGTGACTTGGCACAACAGCTAGACATGCAGCCAGGTTACACTGTATGGAAAGGAAGTCCCAGTAGACAGACCCGTATGCGGAACTGCCCCTCGATGTTGAGGCCTTTGAACACACAAAGGATGTCAAACTCCAGGATGGATGGGCCTGAAATTAGAAGCCTCATTAGAATGTGCTCATAGTTGGAAAGTTAAGAAAGGCTTTAAAGGCTTTTTTTCGTTTTTCTTTTCCTGTTTGCTTGACATCATGCGGTGAATCTCTTCAGTCAATTTATTTCTCTCTATAATTTGGATTTTGTCTCTCCTTTAATTTTTTTAAAAATTGACCATCCCTGTCTCCCAGTTTATGTCAAAATTAAGAAAACTAAGAATAGTTATACACTTGTCCTTAAAAAAATGTGAGCCAGGGGCAGTCTTTTTCCTTTTTCCTTGATTCTTGCATGTCTTGATTCTTTTCTTTTAAGATTTTATTTATTTATTTATTTATCTATCTATCTATCTATCTATCTATTTATTTATTTATAGAAAGAGAGGGAGAGAAAGCTATGTGAGAGAGAAACACCGATCTGTTACCTCTTCCCCCGACCAAGGACTGGGCCTGCAACCCAGGCATGGGCCCCAACCGAAAATCCAGATGGCATCCTTTCGCTTTGTGGGGTGACACCCAATCCACGGAGCCACACCAACCAGGGCATGTGCCTCAATTCTTGAGTTTGCAGTTTTGAGACTTTTCATCCTATATTGTGCCTTTCTTTTTATACGTCAGTACTTTTCAAACTTGAATGTGCATACAGTTACCACCTGGTGATTCAGGTGATTTGGCGTGGAGTCTGAGAATTTGTATTTTGAACAGGTTCCCAGGACCAGCAAATTTTATTTAACCTCCAGATGACACTAGAATTGTGCTACTTTAGATTGCCTTGACTTGCACTACTTTAGATTGCTTCAAAGGAAGGGACAAGGCGACAGTTTCTTGTTCCTTGAACCAGAGAAATACATAAGAATAGCTATTTTATAGTTGTATCCTAATTTTGTCACCATGCCCCGCTCCTGACTATTTAAGTGTGTGGCCCAGCAGTCAACGAGGGACTTACTTATCTGACCTTACTGTGTTTATTTGTCCACTTCTCTCATTGGCAGCACACTTCTCAAGGACAGGAGCTATGCCCATATTCACTTGATCCTCAGACCTAACTCAGTGTGGTTTGCCAACCAAATACCAAATGCGTTGCTTACACCCTGCTTCCTTCAGCTAACCATCCCACAGGTATTTCAGGTTTTCCTGAAATGGCCTCAGCAATAACTCATTTTCTTTTCTCCTTCTTTTTTCACCACTACTGCTGGACTAGTTTAGGCATTCTTTGCCTCTTACCTGGGAAGCTGCCGATGCAGCCCTGCCCCCACACCTTTGCAGACACCAGTTCCCGTGTGTAAACTGCACTTCCTCCCAGCACCGTGCGTACACTTGCACCTTGGTAACCAAATCAAATGTTACCTTATTGCAAAAGGCTTCATAGCCTTTTGCAATATTTCTAATTATAACTTTATATTTCCTTCTCTGAAAATCCATAGTGTTTGGGCTTTTTAAAAATAGAAGTCATTACTCTCTGCCATGCATTGTGCCATTTATGTGTCTCCAGAGAGTCCATGAACTCTTTGGGGGAATACCAGTTCTTATTTATTTGTTTTCCCAGAAGCTAATGTAATGTCTGACTCTAATTGGTATTTAGTAAATATTTGATGGATGGATGTATAAATAAGTGAGGAAATGAGTTAGAGAAATAATACCTGATAATTTTTTTAAGTCTACAAGTTTCTTTGCCACCTGTGAATTTCAAAAACAGTTTTCTTCAGTCCTAGGGGTCACAGCAATACCAAACAAAGCAAGTTCTGGGATTGGATTTTGATAGAAAAGTTTCCACAGTTCCAGTCAGAGAGACTATGGCTTGCTCTGTTTTACCAAAAGGTTGGCAAATCTATTACCTTCTGCAGAGATTTTGTGGACTGGGCACTGGGCTTTAACAAGTTGCTGACAGGGCCATTCCTCAAATACAGGTTTCTATTTGAGTTTCACTTTGGTGGCAAATCAGCTTCCAAGATTTCACTCACAATTCTGTTAGCTGTCAGTTGCCTGGTGAAAAAACAAATCTAAGCACCCTAACCCAAGGTTATACTTTTGGCCTCAGGAAGCAAATACAAAAACTACCATAGAAGGCAGAAAACAAGGACCAACTAACGGAGAACTGATTGTTATCCAACGCTATCTTTTAATTGTCTCCAAGAAAACATTTTCTTCTTTGTTAACAAATAAAGTAACTTGCCTTAGTGAAAATACTTTGAAATAACTTCATGATGAACAAAAAGAAAAAAATGGTAGCAGTGTCTTCTAACCCACCGCATAAATAGTTGATGAATTCGTACATAGACTTAGAGGCAAATTAATGAAAATATTTTGACATAACTCAGGTCATGTTACTCTTCTACTCAAAACCCTAAGATAGTCCGGTTTCCCTTAGAGTAAAAAAAAGCACCAGTTTTCACAATGACTTCCAGTGACTTCCAGGGTGATCCGACCTCTAGTTTGCTCTCGGGCCTTCACTTATTAAGCTGCCTTTGTGCTCACTGCTCCAGCCACACCGACCCGGAGCTGTATCTCGGGCACACCAGGCATGCTCCCTCCTTCAGGCCTCTACTTCAGCTCTCGGCCAGGTCACCCTTCCTTCCCATGTACCACACAATCCTCTCTGTCTCTTTCCAGCCTTTGCTCCTTTGCTGCCCACTCAATGGGGTCTACCATGGTACTGCTTAACGGTGACATCCCCACTTCCCATTACCAGCAATTCCAGTTCTCTTTACCTGGTGCTACTATTCTTTCCCCCATAGCACTGTTTACTTTCTCACTTTATAATGTACTTACTGATCTTATCATGTATTGTTTTTGTCTATCTCCCCCACTAGGATATGAGTTCCTTAAGGGTGGGGATCATTGTTTGTTTTTGTCTCTGATATATATGTAGCGTATGGTATGTAGTAGATATTTAGTATTTTCTGAATGAAGGATCAAGATGGAGAAACAATTAAATAAAGGATTCAGGCAAACTTGCAAAACTTGTCTCAGTGAGTCCACCAAAGTAGCTGAAAAAGAAGAAAATACGTATGTTTAGAAACCATACAGTGAAGGTAGGAGTTTAAGGCAATTCGTTCTGCTGATGTTCTATTAAAAAAAATACTAGGATGACAGCCCTCTCTCATAATCAGAGTGATCATCATGTCACTCGGTGAAGTGGTCTGACTGATTTTTATTGGTTAGCTCCATTGGTTAGCTCCATTTTTATTGGTTAGCTCCAAGAATTGTCCAAGTTGGTTAATTTTTTTGTATCCAGCAGCAACAGTAAAAATCTCTGATTTTTATTTGGTTTGGTAGAGCAGTTGTTTCCAAATATGAGCCTATATCAGAGTCACCTCGAGGGCTGGTTACACCACAAATTGCTGGGTACACCCTGAGAGGTTCTGAGTTGGTGGTTTGGGGGCAAAAACAGGGTGTGCATTGCTCACAGATCCCCAGGTAATGCCGCTGTTGCTGCTCCTGAGACCGCATTTCCAGAGCCACTCTGGCAGAGAAAGATTTGAGCATGTTGGGAACCGTATTTAATTCTTTTGAAAACATTTAGTTCTATAATCTTTGTATCATTGCTGTAGTGTTATGTGAACATCTAAAATTATTTTTATTATGATTATTTTTTAATGGTGAGGAATTTTTAACCTCCTACAAAAATCCTACTGCAGCTCTGTCATTTTAGTCTCCACTTTCTTAAGATCTTTTGCTCCTTTATACTCATGCCAGATGGTGTTGCTCATTAGCTCCTGAGGAAGTGATGCTTTATCATTCTAGACACAGAGACAAATCATTCTGTTCTCTGATTTTGAGTCAAGAATCAACATTTGGGTGTATGTTCAACCTACTATTTGCTTTGCAATTTTGCTCATTAGGTATTTATTACCCTGACAGTATATGAGCGAGTCGTTACCCCTCTGTCATGTATTTCTTTCAGGTTATGTTCACTGGAAGCTCATATTGGCACTGCGTGACAATTGCCTTCATCAAAGCATTCCCTCCACTAATGTGCACTTTCTCCTTTGCCTGAATTATCTGGGTGAGGTGGTTATCTAGGAATTATGCGCATAAAATAAAGATACTGGATAATATTTCGTTCTCTGACTTGACCATGTTCCAAATGGGTCACTGGGACAATTGGTGTTACTGACTTGTGAGAACAGTAAAACTTTAGGACAAAAAGTAACATTCTGACCACAGTCATCACATTCTTCTTCTTTCGTTGCATTCATTATATGTTTTCCTTGTAAAGGAAGCAAAATGAGGGAAGCATAAATTTAATTAAAAGTGTAAAGCAAAATGAAACAAAACTGGAAACAGTGAGATGCGGGCAAGGTGCTGGGGAAAGTTTTCCCATGTGAAGTGGGGACCTGGTCTGTAAGAAAGTAGCATATTTAAGATATTTAAGCCTAGAGTAAAAAAAAAACCACATTTTAAAACATTTATAATTTTTGTAAAAGGATAATTAAAGTAAGGGCTCAATAACTCATGCAAAGGCACTGTTGCAAACATACAGGTGATAGGCTCCTGATGGGAGTAGGTAGTTTATTCTCCCCAACAATGCCCTTTGCGGCCTTTGCAGCTGAAATGTTAACCGTGTCAAATACTTTTAAATAGCTGTTGATTGGATTGTAGGCAAACGAGAAGCTTCTGGGAGAGGTTGTCACTCTGTCTTAATTCTTCTACCTGGTAGAAAATCTTGACCACGAAATCTTTATTAATTAAGATATTAATATCCTTGTGATGAAATGAGTATCCTCCAGCCTACTTGTATATATTATTGTGAAGGCCCAGAAGCTTTGAAGACAAATACAAAACAAAGAATAGTTGTTTTCTCAAAGTGACTTTTCCACTATACATTCTATATTTCTACAATGTTATATAGTGCTCATCTGCTCACCATAAAAAGTACAGTTGGGTTTCCTTACATGTGCATTAACAATTTTTCCATCAATGGAGCAAACTTCATTTATCTTTGTGATAATCATAATTAATGTGCCCTTTGTCTCCTTTGTATCTGTACTTCACTCATAACCCCTCTGCTAGCTCACCATTCCACCTTCACTAGGACAGATGAACCTTCCAAAGAGTGAGCCTTTGGCAACTCTGTCATCTGGAAAGAGTTACATCAAATATGTTAAAGTGGAGATGACTGCATGACTGGTTCATTCTCTTGTCCTCGGCAGGTGGATTCTTGGTGGGCAGAGAGCATATTTCTGTTGTTTTTGCTGCCAAGCACTTTGTGGGTAGTTAATAAATTTTAAATAATAAGAAGAATTTCATAATTAAGATGAAGACTTTTTACAGCATGCAGATGGCACTCGATGAGAGCAGCCCATTATTTGCAAGTGTGACACACGGTGCTGGCAACTGTCTAGGAAACATGGCTGTCACTTCAGATGCTGATTGGATGTCACAGCAAACTTTGTGACAAACTGCTTGATCAATATTAGTTAATGTTTGTGATAGAAACTGTGAATCGGGATGGACTTTGTGTGTCTGTGTCTGTAATTCTGCCGTTTGATTATCCATATTGGCTTCAGTTATAAAAGTATTTCTTGCTATTTGCTTCAAGGCAAGTTTTGGCAAATCAGCATGTATCTCATTTTATCTCATAGGCTTCCCCCCGCCCTTGATTTGAATTCTCGTTATCGCCTGACTTCTAAAGAAATTTTTCTTTCAAGTCCTTGGAGTATCTCTTTGTGGTTACTAAAACTAGATGTGAACACCTCCATGATATTTGCAATGCTTATGTTAGCAACTGAAACCTCAGTGGAACTAATGAGACTTAATTAGGCATTCCCAAAATATACATCATTTTATGATTTTGTGGATCATCCCAATGAAAATAACAGTCTAATTTCGTCAAGTCATGCAAATTATGCTGAGAAGGATGATGAGAGTAGGCAATTCTCAGTTCTTCTGAGAAGTTAATTTTGTTGTCAGCATATCCACATTTCCAAAAATGACAAACCACAGGCAGAGCTTCCTAGCACAAGTGAGATTTGGTGATCATATACTATTCCCATTTCTAATGTCTGCCTTCCTATATAAGATCTATGCAAATCGGGGATTTTAAAGATGTAAAACTAGCAGCTTCCTCTGTTAGGAGCCTAGTGAGCAGCTGCCATGCTTTCTCATAAAGTATAGAAAACATCCTGTTTACTGACATACGCCCACACACCCTCATCCACATACACCCATGCCAAGCTATTCCATTTAAGCTGAGCTTTTATTTTGGTTGGAGATGGGCAGCACAGACATGTGGCATTATTCGATTTTTTCCCAAACAGTTCATTCATTCTTTAAGCATATTCCCTGGGTGCTAACCAGGTGTCAGACAATCTCCTAGACAGAGGGGATCCACTGATCTTTGAAACATATTCTGTAGTTTTACTGGGAACTCATGAGCGGTGCTGGCATGTGTTGGCAGGTTCTTTGCAGTAGCCTCACCACTCTGTTTTTAATATTTACAAATCATGTTCATCAAGCTGTCAGTAGGTAGGAAATGAAAGCAGCTGGGAAACCCTGCCAATACAAAAAAAAAAAAAAAAATTCCTACAATGAACTAAAAATATGTTGACCACTAGGGTGTGCGACAAACCAAAGTGTGTTCTTCAAGCAAGAAAAATAGGTATTGTGCCCAAGTGCAGGTTTTACCTCGCTGTCAGATGATCTGTGAACTGGAGATTTCACCTGTGCTCTCCACAAGCCGTGAAGAACTGATGGCGTGTGCTTTCTACTACTGGGAATCTGCTCCAAACATAAGACCATAAATACATGCATGTTAGCTTAAGTAAGACATGATAATATAGAAGAATCATCTTTCTATTTGAAGAACGTGTATTCCATAATTCAATACAACTGAGTCCCCCCAGATATCTATATGATTCTCCTCCCTCATTTCTTTTAGGTCAGGATTCACATGTTGCCTTATCGGAGAACCCTTCCTTGGTAACACCCTCCGCCTGCCCCTAACCCCATCTGCTTACCAAACTCTTGTCCTTTATGTCACTTACCCAGGCCTGATATATTATGTATTTTCTCTCTTTTCCCTTCCCCGACTAGACCGTGAGCTCCATGAGAGCATTTCAACCATTGTTGTGTCTCTGCCCCTTGAACAGCACCTGGCACATAGATGACGCTCACTGTCCAGAGTGAGTGACCTGAGGCTGTTTGGAACCGTTAGCATCTTAATCTAAGAAGCAACACTGGTGAAAAACTCTTAGGGTTGGAACGGACCTTAGAAATCTCCATCCCATTGTGTCCCAGTGTTTTTCATAACAGCATTTCTCTGGGCAATTTTACCCCTGTGGGCTGCTGGACCTGGACCACAACATGGGGATTGCCTGAGGGGTGTGGGCATCTGGGCGGAGGGGGACAAAGGGGGGGAAATTGGGACAACTTATAGCGTAAGCAATGAAATATAATTTAAATTAAAGATAAAAACAAGTGAGTGGATAAACAAATTGTGAAATATCCGTACGATGGCATGCTACTCAGCAGTGAAGAGAGGCATGCTGCTGCTATGTTCAACAGTCGCGCTGATGAGCAATAGGATGAGTCTTACAATAATTTTGCTGAGTGAAAGAAGTCAGGCCAAAAAAGAATATGTCCTATGTACTATGCATAATATTTGAGAAAATGTAAACTAATCTATAGTGAGAGAAAGTGGATCAGATCAGTGGCTGCCCAAGGACTGGGATGAGGGAGGCACAAGAACATTAGGAGTGAATGATAAACAGGCAGGTCGAAAATCACGGGGTGGGGGGTCAATGAAAATGTTCATTGTATTGACTGTGGCAATAGTTTCATAGGGATATACCTAAGGTATTACAAACTTGCCAAATTATACACATTAGATATGTATAATGACAATGGCTATAATTCAGGTATTCTTCAATAATTTATTTTTATTCTAGAAAAAATGGTCACAGTCTTTTTGGTCCCAACACACCTCCCCCATCATTAACAAGACTGTCTGCAACAGTGAGCTTAACTGGACCAGAGAAGTTATCTGCACGCCTGGACAAGCTTCTAATAAGATAACTCTGATAGACCCCTTTCAGAGAAGAATTCATTATTTTCAGAAAATAAGAGTTTGAGTAAAAAGATCTATGTTCTTCTTTGAAAATGTTATGTTAAATGAAAGAAACTAAACATGAGGTCACATGTAAGGGGACCTATAGAGGCAGAAAGTGCATTAGTGTCTGGCAAGAGCTGGTGGGGGCAGGGAGTTGGAAGTAATAAAATGTTCTGGAATTAGATGGTAGTGATGACCTCACTCTCCTGTGAATATATGAAAAACCAGTGAACTGTACATATTAAAGAACAGCAAAAACTGGCAAAAATGGTGAGTTTCATGACATGTGAATTCTATCTCATTTTTAAAAAATTTTTAGGGAATCAGTACTAATTAAATTCCCAAGAGCTAGAAAAAGTCAGTAAAGTAGTACCTGTGAAATTTATTACTTGTCATTAGATTTAAACATTTTCCTTTAAAAAAAATGGAAGATGTGATCTACAAAACAAACAAAAAGCCCCCTACATTTCTTAAGTAGTAAGCATTCATTTCTCCATCTTTGTAAATCTGAGATGAATATAACTGCCATTCCAGCCAAAAAACAAATTGGATGTGTCAAGAAGACTTTTGGATATTTGATAAATAAATTTCTATCTGACTTTTGAAATTCTATATATAGCTCAAGAATCTCTGTTGCCAACTCCATGGTCCCTTTGTGTAGGAAACTCTGCAATGAGCCCAGGACACATCTTCTGAGTGAGGAAACCTAAGACCAGCGTAGGTGCAGAGACTTGATCGAGCTCACACCTCTTATTACAGTGAAGCTTCAACTACAGGGTCTTACGAATCCAAGGCTACTGTCATGTTTACTGGTCCAGGAGGCTTCCCCACCATGAACTGGGCTCCAGCTGCAGTTTCTGAAATGTACTCCATGACCGTCTGTTTCAGAATCTTATGAAGGGGCTTGATGAAAACATGGCCACTTAGCGCTGTGGAGTCAGAATCTCTGGGAACAGAACCTGGGGCAGGTGTTTCTTAGGCCGTATTTCGAAATCTGTGTGCAACTCCTGGACATCTTTCCAGGTCTACAAAAAAAGAATGATGAGGGGATTGGTGAGTTCTCAGAGGTAGTGGTTAAAAGCACAAACTAACAGATGTTATTAGCATTGTCATTGTACTAGTTCTCAATACCCAACTCACTGTCCGGTCCCCTCTCTCTTCACCGTTGTTCTCGTAAATGTGCCCCACTCATCATCATCTTCAGGGCTGAACCCCACAGTTCAGCCGTATTGTACTGTCTGATGTGGAGCCTTGAGATTGAGCAATTCGAAAACTTTCTCAGAAATGACTTTATGGGATGTTAATTTAATTCTCTGAATGGTGAAAACTGTTTAAGACATTTTTCAAAGGTTAGGCTATTGAATATTTCATACCATGGACACTGTTTTAGGAAAGAGTTAGAAACTAAAGGGCACAAATAAGAGGGAAAATATACTTGAGGAAACCTTAAAGACTAGAATTTATGAGAATATCGATACATTGCTTTTCTCCATCTTGAAATGTCCTCAGGCAAGTGCTGAAGGACCCGACTTCATGGTTGTAGTTTTGCTGTTCTTTCCATGTTACTTTGCAATTCTCCCTGTGGCCGTCATATTGATTTCAACACTGTGGCCATCATTATAGGAAAATGAAGGTATTAATAACTTGGTCTCTACGGACAGATTGTAATAGAAAACCTTATAAATAATTACCCACTAATGGGAAAATTGAAAATATGCACTGTATTATACTGGTCATGATGTAATCATTAAAATTACAATTATGTGACAATGGAAGAACTCATTATGCATTAGTTTATCTTTACATAATGTTAATAGCTAATGAAAGTGTGACAATTACATCTAATTAAGTTTAACAACATTTCTGCACTTCTTGTAAACAGACTATATTTTGCTCGAAACAGTGTATATGGGGACATTAGTGAAGCTGAGGTTCGTCTCTATTATGAGTTTTGAAATGTAACCATCAGTCCTGTCAGAAACCGTAACTTCATGTCTTTTTGTTAAATGAACTGGAAATGCATGTTCTTACCAAGAGTAGTTTTATTAAGAGGATTCCTGGACTATTTCATTGGCGTAGTTAAAATACCCATTAGCCCTTCCCTCTCACAAACTTGTATGGGGGGCAGGGGTGACTCATTTATGTTTTATCTATAACTGTAGACTAGTTAGAGTAAAGTTTTAAGTTAGAAGAGGTTCATCTAGATTTAGACTTTAATGACAGATGGGAGTTGGTGTTGGTTCTTTGCCCTGGATCATAACATGTGACTGCTCTCCACATCCTACCTGTGTGGCTTCGACCAAGTTAAAAAACTCTTGAAGCTTCAGTGTTCCCATGTGTAAAGTAGGTTTGAAATAATAATATTTGCCTTCTGTACTTTTGTTATAATTAATCTAAATAATATTTATAAACTTCATAGTTAGGGCCTGGCATGTGGTAAGCATTGATAAATATCAGTTATTGTTATGAATTATTTTACATCCATATTGCAATATCAAGAGAACAATTAGTGTCTCTTTTCCACCCCTTAATTTTAATAACTTAGGTAATCATTTAAACTTACCTCTCCTTTTTTTAAAAAAAAGCCATTGCATGCATCATATTGAAAACAGCATAGGGATCCTCGATATGTAATCAAATGTCCCCAAAATGGAGTTTCGAGACATTTGAGCTGTGGAAGGCATTGGCAAGCCACCAGGGATTCCAGGTGCTTGGGTGTTGCTTTCAGAATGATGGTTGATGGTGTTCCTGCCAGACCTTTCCCCACAGTCATCAGTATTGGGTCATGAGGAAGCATCAGGAAGCAGAGACTGCTCAAGGAAATCGAGGTAGAAGGAGGCCGTCTTGGTCAGTTGCTACTGTAATTCCAAGAATGTATGACACTGGTCTTTATTTTTCTTCTGTTCCCATTATATTTTAAGCATAAATGAAATGTTCCCTCTCAGGGAGGACTCATTCATTCCCATAGTGTCAACCATCAAAAACTTTGCGTCTTTGCCAGCCCTGATTTCTTATCTAAAATGCCCTTCCTTTTGTATTTCTGTCATATGAATTTGTTAAGATGCAGCTCGAGAGGCGACCCTCTCACGCAGCAGTCTCCAACAGCCCGCTTACCTCTCACTCCTATGAATTCCTCAGGCATTTCTTTTCCTGCCCTGTATCTTGCACTTTGTACAGGCTGCTCTGGCTGTTTCTTATTCTTTATATATCATTCTGGCTGGCCAAGAAGATTGGCAAGATTGGAAGCCCCTCAAGGCTGTCTTTCATCTTTCTGAGCAGAGTACTCTATATATATTAGGTCCTCAACAAATATTTGCTGATGAGAATGTCAATTTTGCAAGCACTTGGACACAATTCTCAAAAGCCATCTTGCAACTACTGGAATCTGCCTGGAGCTGATTTCATAGTTAGAAGTAATGTTTTCTGAGACTCTTTCTTATAGGAATCCTATAAAACCTCTTGGCAGAATTAAGCACAATCCCCTCCACCCTAAGTTCGAAGACCTTCCCGGGGAAGTCTCTTAGCCGAGAGTTTACGGGAGAGGACAGACACTCAGGGATCAGGCGCTCAGCTCCACAGCCCCTCTCCTGCTGAGGGCAGCTGTCTCAGTCTCCCATCGTAGAAGGGCTTTAACTTACCTTGTTGCAGAAAGACCAGGTGCTGTGTCAACAGTAGCTGACACCACTTGGCACAGAAACAAGAGCAGGTGAACACGGAGTATACTTGTCCGGTTTTGTCACTAACTGGATAAGCTTCGATAAGTCACCTCCTATAGTCTCAAGGCTTTATTTCCTCTACTCTAAAATGGATGAAGAACTCCAACATTAAAATTTGATGATTTTTGATTCTTTAATTAGAAGATCCAAATAAATTAATTGCATTTGGTAAAAAACTAGAATACAAGACAAATCCACCTGATTTTCTGTAGTTCTTCATTTCAAAGAGGCAAATCCATTACACAATCTCTTCTCCAGCCTCTCTCTCTCTCTCTCTCTCTCTCTCTCTCTCTCTCTCTCTCTCTCTCTCTCTCTTTCACACACACACACACAATTCTCTATCCATCATTTTTGTCTCAGAAATCTCTTGCACACTGAATTCTCCTTTGTGTGAACAGAACTGCCAATGAAATATGACATGGGAATAGGATAAGAAGCTGGCTTTCTTTTAGAATGTTTTATTTTATATACTGAAAAATTTCTGGCTGAAGTATGTAGCTAGGTTGATTTCATTGAATTTTGTTCTTTTCTACTGCTGAGTGATTTACCTTTGCTGACTTAGGGATACTGAATATATCTGGAAATCTTTTTTTAAAATTTTTTAAATTATATTTTATCGATTATGCTATTACAGTTGTTCCATTTCTCCCCCATCACTCCCCTCAACCCTGCACACCCCCTCCCACCCACATTCCCCCCTTTAGTTCATGTCCATGTGTCATAAGTTCTTTAGCTTCTACATTTCCCACACTATTCCTGCCCTCCCCCTGTCTATTTTCTACCCACCATCTATGCTGCTTATTCTCTGTACCTTTTCTCCCTCTCTCCTCCTCCCACTCCCCTATTGCTAACCCTCCATGTGATCTCCATTTCTGTGTTCCTGCTCCTGGTCTAGCTGTTGGCTTAGTTTGCTTTTGTTTTAGATATGGTTAATACCTGTGAGTTTGCTGTCTTTTAACTGCCCTATTTTTTATCTTCTCTTTCTTAGATAAGTCCCTTTAACATTTCATATAATAAGGGCTTGGTAATGATGAACCCCTTTAACTTGACCTTATCTGAGAAGCACTTTATCTTCCCTTCCATTCTAAATGACAGCTTTGCTGGATAGAGCAATCTTGGATGTAGTTCTTTGCCTTTCATGACTTGGAATACTTCTTTGCAGCCACTTCTTGCCTGTAAGGTCTCTTTCGAGAAATCAGCTGACAGTCTGATGGGAACTCCTTTGTAGGTGACTATCCCCTTATCCCTTGCTGCTTCTAGAATTCTCTCCTTCATTTTAATCTTGGCTAATGTAATTATGATGTGCCTTGGTATGTTCCTCCTTGGATCCAACTTCTTTGGGACTCCCTGAGCTTCCTGGACTTCCTGGAAGTCTATTTCCTTTGCCAGATTGGGGAAGTTCTCCTTTATTATTTGTTCAAATAAGTTTTCCCACTTGTTGCTCTTCCTCTTCCCCTGCTGGTACCCCTATAGTTCAGATGTTGGGATGTTTAAAGATGTCCTGGAGGTTCCTAAGCCTCTCTTCATTTTTTTGAAATCTTGTTTCTTCCTTCTTTTCTTTTGGTTGTTTGTTTCTTCCTTCTGGTCTACTCCATTGATTTGAGTCCCAGTTTTCCTCCCATTACTATTGGTTCCCTGTGCATTTTTCTTCATTTCACTTATTGTAGCCTCCATTGTTTCTCTAATTTGAGACCAAAATCAACCAACTCTGTGAGCTTCCTAATCATCAGAGCTTTGAACTGTGCTTCTGATAGGTTGGCTACCAGTGCTATGAGCTCTGCATCTGATAGGTTGACCACCTCCTGGTTGCTCAGATGAATTATCTCCGGCGCCCCAGTCTGTTCTCCCTTTTGAGCCATCCTTGGTTTTATTTTTTTGTTTGTTTGTTTTTGTTTTTGGTCTGGTCTCAGCTGTTACATATGAGGGGGGGAGCCTTAGGTGTTCACCAGGGCGGGGCAGCTCAGTCGCTGGGTTGTGATGCTGGATATGGGGGTGGGGTCCCAGAGGGAACAATGGCACTTGCTCCACACTCTTTCGGGGATTCCAGTCCCTTCAGCCACTTTACCCTAGCAAATTGGGCCCTTCTG
This sequence comes from Anoura caudifer, assembly GCA_004027475.1. Taxonomy (NCBI): domain Eukaryota; kingdom Metazoa; phylum Chordata; class Mammalia; order Chiroptera; family Phyllostomidae; genus Anoura; species Anoura caudifer. Next base: position 12,983 of record PVKU01003655.1, on the reverse strand, counting down.
GTGCTGATTTCCATGTGGGTGGGCCTGCACACGCTCCAGGACCCTGTGGGTCTCCCCATTGAACTCTCCTATGAGGCTGGGGCTCCCTCCTGGCACCTCAGCCCCTACAAGTATTTTCAATGGCTGCTTTTAGGTTTCACTTCCTGGCGCTGGGGCCCTGCGTCACGCAGTCTATCTTGCTGCCTGTTTTCGCCTGGTTTATCTGTGTGCGAATGTGTGTCCATGGTCCGCCACCTTGTGCGCCACGCTTGGCCTCCTTGCATTTGGCAACACTGCCGCCTATGCGCCCGGGGTGACTGTGCACCTGGGACCACCACCGGCTTATCCTGCCGGGGTCTGACTCCGCTGGCTGCTGACTCCGCCCCTCTTACCTGTCTGGGTGAATCGTTGTTGTCGGACTCCACACAATTCAATTTTCTCTCTGTCCTGGTTGGGTTTTCTTTTTTTGGGGGGGTTCTATATTTTTGTTGTCCTTAATCTTGGTTGTGAGAGGAGGCACAGTGTGTCTAGCTACGCCTCCATCTTGGCCAGAAGTTCTGGAAATCTTTCTTTCATTTGTACCAATTAAAACATTTTTTTGTTTAAAAAAAAAACAAAGAAATTGGGCAGTTCACAAATTTACACAGGTGGTCTTCAAGGGTGAAATCTGCAAAGGGTGCATCTTCATGCTTATGTTGCTTTTCTTCTTGTGGTGACACCCTTTGCCGCCCCTCCTGCCCTGTGTTTTCTCTCTCTCTGCCTGGTACCTGCTCACTGTTTCTCTGTATCTCTCTTTGTGCTTCCTCACAGCCCTTGCCTCTGCTACTTAAGCTTTTCAGTGCTACCGTGTTTTGAGACAGGCTGATTTGATCACTGTCTTTGCCCCTTTAAAAGCTTTCTCTGCCCTCTGTATCTTCTAGATTTCTGCAAATCCTGCTGTTCTTGTTGGTTTTTATTCTTGTTTTGCTTTCATTTTTCTTTAAGTTTTGTTAACTCTATGACAGAAGAAGAAAGAGATTTGATCGTCCCTCTTATTCCAGGATTTTCTTTCTGTTGTGTTTTGTGATATGGGTGTGCAATACATGTTTTTTATTTGACATTTTTAATTGAATTTATTGGGGTGCCATTGGTTCACAGAACTGTGCAGGTTTCAAGCTACAACTCAATAAGACATCATCTGCATGCGGCATCATGCACCCATTGCCCCAAGCAAAGCTACTTATCCATCCCCATTTTCCCCATCTTTGCCCACTTCCACCTCTCCCTCATCTGCCTTTCCCTCCGGCCATCACCACACTGCTGACTGTGTCTATGTGTTGTATGTATGTTTTTTGCTAATCCCTTCACCTTTATGTCTTAAAGTCGAAAAAAATAGAGTGGATGGTGGGGTTATTCATGATTTCTACTTTCTTCATGATGGTATTCTGTATTTTCTGAAATCTTCTCAGGGTACATATGTACAAATAGCTATAGTTAGAAAGAAATTGCAGTGAAACTGTTTCCATTTTGGCAAGGAAAAATAATGAATGCTTAGCTTTGGATCTTGCATCTAGCTCTCCATCAAATGTCCGTTTTCTTGTCTGTCTTCACCACCAAGCGCGGCCACAACAGCTGGCTGAGCTGGAGATGGACAGCCGTCCACGGGGATTGCGGGAGTGATCCGATGGTTAACAGGCACCTACAAGACTGCAAGTCCTGGGTCACTGCTGTTGAATCCCCGAGACTAGGCTCTTGCTGCCAGTGGTTCCTAAATGGGAGAAATGCAGGAAATAGCACCAACTGCCTTACGAAATGCAGCAACTCAAGTCCAATGTGCAGTTATTTTTTTAAAGCTGTTGATGGTAGAGGTGAGATATGATGAGGCTTATTCATTATGATAGCATCACATTGTGATGACAGGGTTTTTTCTAATTTTACATTTTATCTATTCTTTCATTCATTTATTTATGTTAGTGTTCTTATTGATTGCTGAGTGCTCATTTAAGTCGCATGACGAGTGTTGCTACTTGCTCACTCTCATAGATACCAACCTCAGAAAGGAAACCAGAGCAGGCCACCCAGAAACTAAGGTGGCAGCAGTCAGAGATGGAAAGCAGGCTCATTTTTCATGCCCATAAAATTGTTGCCACTCATTGCATACATGAAAACATAGGCACGGTATTTCACAACTGTAAACTCTCACATTTTAAATATTTTTGTCTTTCAGGTTGTTAACTAAACATAAGCCTTTATCCTAAGGTATCAGCTCACACAGTACAACAAACCAGCATTTCATTTATTCACACAACAAGCATTTCTAGAACCTCTATGAAGTGCTAAAAATCATGGAACCACAAGTAACATGGAAATGTAAAGCTCTTAAAGCCCCTCTTCTAGTGAGGGATGCAACATGTTAACCTATAAATGCAAGACAAGATTATAAAATGCTATTTTAGAAGAAGTAGCTACTTATAGGATATAGCAGAGAGAGAAGTTAAGGTTATACTAAGCCATTTTTTATTGTCATGTGAACAAAACTATCTCTGTATTGAATCACTGCAATTGGTTGATAAATGTGTACAACTAACATAGGCGCTGTCACTGGAAGATGACTTTTATTGCCATTTCATATTCTGGTAATTCATATTTAGTGCTCTTAGTCACTTAGCTTCTCAATATCTCATTTTCCTTATGTGTGAAGTTCAGTTAATAATTCATGTATTCAATATTCAAAATGTATATAGGCTAGGGATATTTTTAAAATATGTTATATCTAAGAGTTGATTGAAAATACCAAGTAAGACTATGAATCTCTAAATAATTTGAGAATATATATAGAATGAAAGATATTACAACTGTTATCATCAGTTTATATATGGCAAAACCAAGTGATTAAATAAATATATTCATATTATGGAAGACAGATTTATGAAATGTGGCAACTGATGAGAAAAATCTCGTATCTTTAAGAAATAAGGAACATTCTCATTCAGTTGCTAGAGCACAAGGTAAAAGATGGTTAGAGGTTCGACATTCTCATGTTTGGTAGATCCTAGGTAATGACTGTCCTAAATGCATGGTAAATGGGTAGATCTGAAAATGTGACATGCATTGTGCTGAGGCCCCAGTAATACTTTCCTTGAATAATAATACTTTCCCTTGCCTATAAATCCTCTAAAATTAATATTTTTTCCTCCCTGAAAATGTAGTTTCCAGAAGAATCTGGTCAGTATTTCAGTGTAACTTGAAAATAATATGAGTTCTGATGTGTTCATGGTAGCATTGGTCAGTTACTTTCCACTAATGATTAAACGCCTATAAATCTGGTCAATTCACCACATACCTATTGCATTATGCTTCACCCTTTTCTAAAACTCAAACTGGAGTGAAAAACCAAAATGACTGTCTTCGTTTTTAAAGCTACTTTAAATGAAGTTTGAAATCCCATCTTTTGCGTTACAGCATTTGACTGCAAAAAGTATACATTTTCTCTGTGTCAGCATGCAATTTTCTAAACTTGCTTAAGCACAGACTGTTAATAATCAAAAGAGACTGAGTTCCAAGCTGGACTGAAGGACAGTGGACCGAAGATGGCAATCAGAATTCCATCGGGGTCTTCTGGCCAAGATGGAGGCGTAGGTGGATACACTGTGCCTCCTCACACAACAAAAATTAAAGACAACAAAGATTTAGAAACAAGAAAACAACCAGAACTGATAGAAAATTGAATTGTATGGAAGTCCAACAACCATTCATCCAGACCAGGGTGGAGTCGCGGCAGGAAAAAGTGGAGGTTGGCAGACCCAGGTGCACAGGCAGCAGTGGCTGGCAGACCCCAGATGTGCAGGTGGTGGCTGGCGGGCCCTAGGCATGGGGTGGCAATGGGCAGACCCAGTGAGGCCGAGCAAGGTGGCTGGCTGACCAGGTGGTCCCACATTCGGATAATCCATGAGAAGGGGAAGTGGCGGAAGGAACTGGAATCCGAGAGAGAGTGGAGCAGGCGCCATTGTTCCCTCTCAGACCCCGCCCCCACATACAGCATCACTACCCAGAGATTGGGCTGCCTTGGGGAACACCTAAGGCTCCGCCCCTCATACATAACAGCTGCAATCAGACCAAAAAAATGGCTCCAACGGGAGAACAAATCAAAGCCTCAGAGCCAATTTATCTAAGTGATGAAGAGATAGCCAACCTATCAGATGCACAGTTCAAAGCCCTGGTGATCAGGATGCTCACAGAATTGGTTGATTTTTCTTACAAATTAGATGAACAAATGAAGGCTACAATAAGTGAAATGAAGGAAAATGCACAGGGAACCAATAGAGATGGGAGGAAAACTGAAACTCAAATCAATGGAGTGGACCAGAAGGAAGAAAAAAACAACCAAACAGATAAGAATGAAGAAACAAGAATTCAAAAAAATGAGGAGAAGCTTAGGAACCTCCAGGACATCTTTAAACATTCCAACATCCAAATTATAGGGGTATGAATAAAGGAAGAGGAAGAGCAACAAGTGGAAAACTTGTTGAACAAATAATAAAGGAGAACTTCCCCAATCTGGCAAAGGAAATAGACTTCCAGGAAGTCCAGGAAGCTCAGAGAGTCCCAAAGAAGTTGGATCCAAGGAGGAACACACCAAAGCACATCATAATTACATTAGCCAAGATTAAAATGAAGGAGAGAATTCTAGAAGCAGCAAGAGATAAGGGGACAGTCACGTACAAAGGAGTTTCCATCAGACTGTCAGCTGATTCCTCCAAAGAGACCTTCCAGGCAAGAAAGGGCTGGAAAGAGGTATTCCAAGTCATGAAAGTCAAGGACCTACATCCAAGATTGCTCTATCCAGAGAAGCTGTCATTTAGAATGGAAGGGAAGATAAAGTGCTTCTCAGATAAGGTCAAGTTAAAGGAGTCCATCATCACCAAGCCCTTATTATGTGAGATATTAAAGAACTTACCTAAGAAAAAGAATATAAAAAATATGAACAGTAAAAAGACAGCAAACTCACAGGTATTAACAACTACAACTAAAACAAAAGCAAACTAAGCAAACAGCTAGAAAAGGAACAGAAGCACAGAAATCGAGATGACATGGAGGGTTAGCAACAGGGGAGTGGGAGGAGGACAGAGGGGGAAAAGATACAGAGAATAAGTAGCATAGACAGTGGGTAGAAAATAGACAGGGGAAGGCAAGAATAGTGTGGGAAAAGTAGAAGCTAAAGAATTTGTGACACATGGACATGAACTAAAGGGGGGAAATGTGGGTGGGAGGGGGTATGCAGGGTGGAGGGGAATAATGGGGGAGAAATGGGACAACTGTAATAGCATCATCAATAAAATATATTAAAAAAGAAAAAAGGGAAAAAAAGAATTCCATCAGAATATTACACTTGGGTCATTAAGCGATGGGTTTTTAAGTTCAGCCTACAGAGATACTGCTTTTTTGTGGAATGAATTAAACAGTGTTATTATTGGGCTATTCTGAGTCACAATATGTTTTTATTTAAAGAGGGCTATGTAATTCTTAAGAAATCTGGGTCAACTTTTCTGTTTTGCTTATTTGTGGTATGCTAGCCATAATTCAATACCTTAAATATTGGAAATAAGGCCTTAACCAAAAATACAGTAGGTATATAAATGTAAGGCTTTTTTCCTTTTTTTTTTTTTTTTTTTACCATTTAACAAATGCTTGGCTTTGTACCGGCATCATGCTAATTTTGCCGCTTACATTATCTTATTGAATCCTTATAATATATTCAGGGGGAAGTAGCCCTCCGCCTGCACACACAGACAGGTACTGAGACTCAGAGTGTTTATACAACCCAAGTTTATTTTGTCTAAGATGATTTACAACACATTTGAGGATTTTTTTATTTTAAAAGTTGTTCCCATTTTGAAAACTAATGTTGAGTATTGTGGCATCACCATTTTAGGAAAGTGAACCATTGCATATTCTATGAGGTTTTTCTCCAGTCCCCAACCAGGAGGCATGATGAAAGCGTGCTCACATTTGACCAGAGTTTTAGTGTGGCTGGGCACTTGGCTGAACTGCTCTTGCTGCTGTAACACAGGGTACTTAACACTTCTTTAACCCATAGTCCCATGTGACGATGTACCCATGCCAGTGGAAAGTGCATTATCACAAAATAAGCAAAACTTCCTTTTCAATTCCTTTGTTTATTTTTTTCTTAAGTTTTCACATCCTCAAAGGAAATACACCTTATGAAATTCAGTCCCAATGGGTAATCAAAAGCCCCACCTAACATAACAGGGGCCATGTCCTTGGAAGTTGGTTTTTTATAATCAGCTTTCTAGGTCCCTCAACATACTAATTCACAGCCCTTTCTCTAAAGCACAGGAATCTTAGTTTGAGTAGCTCTGTTAGGGTTCATGTCATTGCCTCTCAGCAACCCTGTTCAGTAAGAGATTTTCTATTTTCTGATTGTTCCTACAATCATTATGTGCTTTTCTGCTTTCTACAGTGAATTTGTTCATGGATAAAAACATCACTGATTTAGCGTCCAAGGAAGTCTTTTTTTTAACTTGCAGAATTAGTTATTAGAGAAAAATATAATTAATTTATTTTATATAACAATAAAATTAATATAATTTTACATTAATAATAAGATTGATTCATTTAGTTTCATTTTGTATTTTCTCAATTTCTTAAAATCAATTCTGAGGATGCACTTGCTAAATAATAGGTTTTCAATAAGCATTTATTTTAAAAATTATGTGAAAATAAAAAGACCTTACTATTCTAAATGTAACAAATACTTAATCTAAACTAAATTTTGCTGAAGATACTAATTTTTGAAATATTGATGACTTGTGGTCTTTTAGGAAGGCCTAATGATTTTTCTTAAGTAATTTAGCATTATTAAATGAGATACTATGAAAAAACATTCTGACTTTCTATTAAATCATTTAATTGCATTTAATTTCTGTGGACCTCTGCTTTTCTTTTTCTTAACATTCTTGCATAAAATTCACAGCAACAGCCTCTGCCCTCACATGAAAGAGGACAAAATCTTTTTATTCTCTCTCTTCTTTTCTCTCTCCTTTTATGTCATTAACTGACCTATACTCCGACAATACAATATTTTAAGCTTCTCTTCTTGCCTTCATGCTAATAAATGATTTTTACACTATGTGTGATCCTGGTCCCCACCTTGCCTCCTCTGAACCTCTCCACTGGGCCAAACTAGTGGCTTGAGGCTCAACAGTGGCACCTCTTCTGTGTGCCCTCCCTGCCACGGCCATACCCGGCATAGTGAGTCTTTCTTTCCTTTGGGCTTTCGTCCTTCCTGAATACCGGTCAGACTGTAGAATGGAGGAGCTGTCTCAGTAAATATGTCTTTCAGATCAGCTAGAATATAAACTGTCTTTTGAGCAAGGAACAGTTTTATTCTCTCTGTATCTGCAACGCTGTGCTAGAAAAATTCACTCGGAAGTCAGAAAGCCTGTGATATGATGAGCCACATGGTCCTTTTTCTTCTTTGAAATAAGGACCCAATTGCTCCTTGCTAATATGCCTTTCTTGAAGGCTGAGTGGATACTGAGATGTTGTTTTTGGGAACTGTCTGAAGGTTTTCCATTTTAACATAGTAACTCTTTCATAGTAATTCTCCCATAGAAACTCTTCACCTAAGCTGTTGGTTAATGTAAGTGATCTCCAAGGAAGGGCATGAAATGTCATGCATTATTGGTTTTCCTGTGACACCTAAGGGAAGAAGAGAGTTCTGGGAAATGGTGTAGCAGAGTCTTTGCAAAAGAGTTACTGTTGAAACTAAACTAAGCTGTTTCAAGAGACTCTTAACTCTCCCTCTATGTATAGCTTAAAATAAAACCTGATGTATAGAAATGAAAAAGGGAAGGTTGTTTTAAAAGGTTTGGGGTTTTGAAAAGCTATGTGCTTTATGTTTTCAATTTTTCCTCATATGTGTCAGTAACTCTTCAGATTTAAGAGTGTTGAAAGCATTGGTTATTGCCGTAGGTTGAACAACGTGCTTTTACAAAAGTATACCATCTCTGAAACTCTTATTTGCTCTCATCTACCAACTTTCATTTCTGTTCAGTTGCCACTAAATCCATTTTTGCAACCAACTAAAGACATGACAGCATACATGGTGTTATGGAAAGCTGTAAAGACCTGTATTTTTCTTATTTGCATTCATAAAATTAGTAACCATTAGTTAAGTGCCAACTAAGTGTAAGGCACAGTGCTAGACCCTGAGACTCCAAAGGTAAGTGCTAAATGAAGCCTAGGAAGCATGAGACTATAACAAGCACCAATGGCCATATAAACAAGTTACAATGCAAGAAAAGAGGGCGGGAATAACTCTGAATGATTGGCAGTAGCTTCTACATACCAGTAGTGGGATTTAGACACGCTATTGAACCTCCATGTACCTCACTTTTCTGTAAATAGAGATAATAATGCCATCTTATAGGGTTTAATGGGGGCTGAATTAGTGAATATGTTGTCAGTACTGAGAACGATTGTTGATAGCCAGTATGTGTTTAATAGAACGTAAATCTCATTAGTTTCACAAAAGATATTGTGCACTTTTTAGGAAAGGTGAGGAAGCACTTCCTGGGCAGAGGTAACTGTGAGTGAGAACAAAGAAGTATACTGGAGGGCTCAAATGGTGGTGGCACTTCCGTTTAATGGGAAATTCTGAGGAGATGTCCTGGAAATGTAGTTAGGCAACAAATCAGAAAAAACATTTTATGCCAGATCAAGAATTTCTGACCATGTTGTTCGTGATTTCAGAAATGAGCTATGTAGAAAAAAATGATTGTTTGTAAAAGAGATACAGCCAAAAATACAAGTGAGGGTTGCTGACTGGTTATCACAAGAGCCCAAGTTAGAGATGAGGCGAGCAGGGTGGGGACACACTATCCTGGAAAGCAGCAAGAACTGGGACTTGAAAGCAAAGACGATCCCAAAGGCAAAATACCCACTCCAGGTATATTCTTTCCCTTTTCTATAAAATGTAAGCATATTTGATAAAATCTTATTATTCTTAATCAAATTCTGTTTTATTTCTTTTGTTTTTTCAAAAAATATGAATATTTAAAATTTATTTTATCACAAGAGACTTTTTACATTATTATTTTTCTTTTTTATTTTATTTTAATTGTTGTTCTTGTATAGTTATCTGTCTTTTAGTCCTGTCCCAGCCCAGCGCTCCAGCCCTCCCCACCTCCCTCCCATATCCACTCCCCCCCTAGTTTTTGTCCATGTCCCCCTAGTTTCATACTTGTTGCTCCAAACCCTTCCCCTTTTCTCCTGAAATTCCCTCCCCTCTCCCCTCTGGTGACTGTCAACTTGTTCTCAATTTCAGTGTCTTTGGTTATATTATGCTTGTTTGTTTGTTTTGTTGATTAGGTTCATGATAAAGGTGAGATCATATGGTGTTCGTCTTTCACTGCCTGGCTTATTTCGCTTAGCATAATGCTCTCCAGTTCCATCCATGCTGTCACGAAGGGTAGGAGCTCCTTCTTTCTTCCTGCTGTATAGAATTCCATGTGTAAATGTACCATAGTTTCCTGATCCATTCATTTACTGATGGGCACTTAGGTTGCTTCCAGCACTTGACTATTGTAAATTGTGCTGCTATGAACATTGGGGTGCATGGGGTGCAGTTCTTTTGAAGTGGTGTTTCAGGGTTCTTAGGATATAATCCTAGCAGTGGAATTGCTGGGTCAAAAGGTAGATCCATTTTTAGTTTTCTGAGAAAATTCCATACTGCTTTCCATAGTGGTTGTACCAGTCTGCAATCCCACCAATAGTGCACTAGGGTCCCCTTTTCTCCACAACCTCTCCAACACTTGTTGTTTGTTGCTTTGTTTATGATGGCCATTCTGACAGGTGTGAAGTGGTATCTCACTGTGGTTTTAATTTGCATGTCTCTGATAGCTAGTGATATTGAGCATCTTTTCACCTGTGTTTGGATCCTCTGTATGTCCTCCTTGGAGAAGTGTCTGTTCAAGTCTTTTGCCCATTTTTTAATTGGGTTGATTGCCTTCTTAGAGTGGAGTCATGTAAGTTCTTTATATATTTTGGAGATTAAACCCTTGTGTGAGGTATCATTGGCAAATATGTTTTCCCATACAGTTGGTTCTCTTTTTATTTTAATACTGTTTTCTTTAGCCATTCAGAAGATTTTTATTTTGATGAGATCCCATTTGTTTACTCTTTCCTTTATGTCCCTTGCTTTAGGGGACACATCAGTAAAAATGTTGCTGCGTGAAATATCTGAGATTTTCCTGCCTATGTTCTCCTCTAGGACTTTAATAGTGTCATGGTTTATATTTAAATCTTTTATCCACCTTGAATTTATTTTTGTGTATGGTGTAAGTTGGTGCTCGAGTTTCATTTTTTTGCACGTAGCTGTCCAGTTCTCCCAACACCACTTTGTTGAAGAGGCTAATTTTACTCTGTTTTATGTTGCTTCCCCCTTTGTCAAATATTAATTGACTGTAGAGCCTTGAGTTTATTTCTGGGCTCTCTGTTCTGTTCGATTGGTCCATGTTCCTGTTTTTATGTCAGTACCAGGCTATTTTGATTACAGTGGCCTTGTAATATAGTTTGGTGTCAGGTATTGTGATCCCTCCTACTTTGCTCTTCTTTCTCAAAATTGCTACAGCTCTTCAAGGTTGTTTATGGCTCCATATAAATTTTTGAAGTGTTTGTTCTATGTCTGTGAAATATGCCATTGGTACTTTGATAGGTATTGCATTGAATCTGTAAATTGCTTTAGGTAGTATGGACATTTTGATGATGTTAATTCTTCCAATCCATGAACACGGTATATGTTTCCATTTGTTTGTGTATTCCTTGATTTCTTTCTTCAGTGTGTTGTGTAGTTTTCTGCATACTGGTCTTTTACCTCCTTGGTTAGGTTTATTCCTACGTATTTTATTTTTCTTTTTGCTATATCGAATGGGATTTTTTTCTTAATTTCTGCTTCTGCTGTTTCATTGTTGGTATACAAAAATGCCTTTGATTTCTGGATATTGACTTTGTATCCTGCTGTTTGGCCAAATTAATTTATTAGATGGAGCAGCTTTTTCGCCGAGTCTATAGGATTTTCTATGTACACTATCATGTCATCTGCAAACAATGATAGTTTTGTTTCCTCCTTTCTGAGTTGGATGCCTTTTATTTCCTTTTCTTGTCTAATCACTGTGGCTAAGACTTCCAATACTATATTGAATAGAAGTGGTGAAAGTGGACAACCTTGTCTTGTTCCTGATCTTAGTGGAAAAGATTTTAGTGTTTGCCCATTGAGTGTGATGTTGGCTGTAGGCCTCTCATATATTGCCTTTATGATGTTGAGGAATGCTCCCTCAATTCGCACTTTTGCTGAGCAACCATAAATGGTTGCTGTACCTTATGAAATGCTTTTTCCACATCTATTGATATGATCATGTGATTTGTGTATTTGCTTTTGTTTATGTGATGTATTACATTTACTGATTTGTGAATATTGAACCATCTTTGAATCCCTGGGATGAATCCCACTTGGTCATGGTGTATGATCTTTTTAATGTATTGCTGGATACAGTTTTCCAATATTTTGTTGAGGATTTTAGCATCTATGTTCATCAGTGATATTGTCCTGAAATTTTCTTTCTTTGTTGTATCTTTTTCTGGTTTTGGGATTAGGATGATGCTGGCTTCCTAAAAAGAGTTTGAGAGTCTTCCATCATTTTGTATTTTTTGGAATAGTCTGTGAAGGATAGAGGTTAGCTCTTCCTTAAATGCTTTATAAAATTCTCCTGTGAAACCATCTGGTCCAGGGCTTTTGTGTGTCGGGAGTTTTTTGATTACTGCTTCAATTTCATATGCTGTTATTGGTCTGTTCAGGCTTTCTGCTTCTTCTTCTTTGAGTGTTGGAAGATTATATTTTTCTAGAAACTTGTCCATTTCACCTAGGTTTTCAAATTTCTTTGCATAAAGTTCTTCATAGTAATTTCTTACAATCCTTTGTATTTCTGTGGTGTCAGTTGTCATCTCTCCTCTTTCATTTCTGATTGTGTTTATTTGGGTCCTCTCTCTTTTTTTCTTGAACCTGCTTAAAGGCTTGTCGATTTTGTTTATCTTTTCAAAAAACCAGCTCCTGGATTCATTGATCCTTAGAATTGTGCTTTTAGTCTCTATGTCATTTAATTCTGCTCTGATATTGGTTATTTCCTTCCTTCTACTTGCTCTGGGCTGTCTTTGTTGTTGCTCCTTGAGTTCTTTTAGGCGTAGGGTTAAGTTGTTTGTTTGAAATGTTTCTATCTTTTTTAGGTAGGGCTGTATTGCTATGAACTTCCCTCTGAGGACTGCCTTCACTGTGTCCCATAAGTTTGGGTCATTGTGAGTTCATTTTCATTTGTTTCCAGAAACTTTTTGATTTCCTTCCTAATTTCATACTTGACCCATTCATTGTTTAATAGCATGCTATTCAATCTCCATGATTTTGAGGATTTGGGGTTTTCCCCTTGGGGTTGGTTTCTAGTTTTAGTCCTTTGTGTTCAGAGAAAATGCTTGGTATGATTTCAGTTTTCTTGAATTTGTTGAGGCTTGTTTTGTGTCCTATCATGTGGTCTATCTTTGAAAATGTTCCATGTGCATTTAACAACAATGTGTATTTAGTTTCTTTGGGATGAAGGGATCTATATATATTTGTTAAGTCCATTTCATCTAGAGTGTTGTTCAATGCCACAATATCTTTGTTGATATTTTGTTTGGAAGATCTGTCCATTTTTGACAGTGGGGTGTTAAAATCCCCTACTATAATTGTGTTGCTGTCAATGTCTTTCTTGAAGTCCTGTAAGATTTTCTTTATGTATTTAGGTGCTCCTATGTTGGGTGCATATATATTTACAATGTTTATGTCTTCTTGGTGGATTCTTCCCTTGAGTATTATGAAGTGATCTTCTGGGTCTCTCTTTATAGCTCTACTTTTGAAGTCTATTTTGTCTGATATGAGTATTGCTAACCTGGCTTTTTTTTTTTTTTTCCTTTCC